>JAJTUR010000224.1:0-51686 GCA_021399475.1 Hyaloscypha finlandica
AAGAGGATAAAGACTAGTATCTTCGTATTAATAACTCGCTAAGGTAGTAATAAGGTACCTTATATAAATAGGATACTAATTACCTTCTCGCCTCTTCTAAAGTTATAGTAAACTATTAAATATAGATATAGGTTCGACTTAATATTTAACGAAAAGCGGGGGTAGAGGTTAATTATTACCCCTTAATATATAAAAGCTAAGCTAGAAGTATATCCGAGAAAGCTATTAATATCGAAGTATACCTTAATAGAGCCCTTTACTAACTAGGAGTAATAGAGATAGAAGCTAGTATATTCCCTACTATAAGCTAGGGCTTTGCCTTCGGTTACCTAGCTAGTCTTTAATACCGGACTAGTAGCGGTTTAGTTAAGATCTACCTCTTAATTACTAGTATCTCTATCTTAGTCTCTTTCCTTATTACTATTAGATAAGTTAAGATCTATCTCCTTATTCTTATTAGATAAGTCAAGGTCCTATTCTTCGTTATCGTCACTAAATCATAGTACTATATTACCCTCGAAGATTTATTACTAATCCGGCTATATATAGGCGCTCTACTCGGTAGTAGTTAGGAGGCTAGCCTTCTCGATTACGCGAGGGAGTCGAGCTTCTTCGAGTAGTATAGTATAGTCATTAATAGATAAATACGAGGGGGAATCTATAGTTCTATTATATAGCGTAAGCGTTATAAAGTACTCTTTAGGACTATAGCCCTTAAAGTATAGTAGGTATTAGCTAAGCTTATAGGCGAAGTTAACCTAGGGCATATCTACCCTTATAACTAGGTGTCTAGGAGAGCTTTATCGCTCTCGTCCTTAATATTAACCTCGATACTCGCCTCGACTTAAGTACTAATTCCACTCCTATTTACTACTAGCTTAGTAACTCCTCCCTCTATAGAACCCTCTAATTCGTCCTCGAGTTCATCTATATTATACTAAGACTCGCTATTATCTAATTATATAGGAGTACTAAGCTCGTCTTTAATTAACTCTATATTATCTATATTATAGCTAGACTCGTCGTTATCTAGTTATATAGGAGTACTAAGCTCGTCTTTAATTAACTCTATATCATCTATATTATAGCTAGACTCGCTATTATCTAGCTATATAGGAATACTAAGCTTATCTTTAATTAACTCTATATCTATAATACCCTCGATACTATTAATATCCTCGACACCTTTAGTATCCTCGCTCTTACCTTACTCGAGGTTAGTAGCTAGCTCGCTAATAGTTTAGCTCTTCTTAGAGGGACTCTTAGAAGGAGACTAGCTACTCGGCTCGAGGTTACTAGCCTCTAGGAAACCGTCTTCTGCTCCTAAGAGGTCTACTAGCGAATCACTTACTAGGCCTACCTCTTCTCGGTCCTAGTCTCTCTCATTTTAGGCAGTAGCTCCCTAGGACTAATCTAGGGTAGAGATAAAGGTAAGAATAAAGGAATAATACACTACTCGCCTCAGATTAGCTTACTATAGGTTACCTAATAAGCTATTACTTACTAGGGGTAGTAGTAGTAGTAGTAACCGAGCTTCGCTAGCACGCTTAGCTCTGGGTCCGACGGCACCGCTACTCTAGTATCGAGAGCTTTGGTCTAGGTATAAGATATAGTAGCTACGTTAATTGAGAAAGGTTCTAAGAATTAGGGATCGCGATTAGAGCAGCGTGGCCGGCGTGGGAGGTGGACGGGAGTGGTTTCGCGGTGGGCGTCACGTGGTGTAGATAGTTACCCCTTTGGGCCAGGACGCCCTGCGACCCGGTTTCGAGGGGGTTCCACCCCGGGAGACGACTAATTAATGATACGATCCGCGAGAGGGGCCTATTAGCTATAGATTCGATCACGACCCGCCCGGGAATCGATGTGGGGAGGGTCGCCGTCGTGATCGTGGTCGCTGTCGCGGGGCGCGGTTTCGCGAAGCCGCCTCGCTTAGCTAGCCGCCGCCCGCCTACTAGACTATTCTTAGAAATAAGTATAGTTAAAGAGTATAAACTAAGTAGTCTATATTAGAGCTAATAAATAGCTATTAAAATTTCCCGGCTCCTCCTATAACCCCTAGTCTTTCCTATAGACTTTCTTACTTAGTATAGTATAGAAACTTAAGATAAGCGATTTGAATAGTATATTACTAATAATATAGTAGATTAAGGCTAAGTAAAGTCGCCGAATAGTATACTTAAGAGCTAGCTTAGCTTCTTCCTTATCCTTAAGAGCTAAGGCTTCTATAATCTTATTTATAGCTTAGATCTATAGAGTAGTTAGCTAGATAATATCCTTAGGGAGTACTTAGTCTAGCTTAGCCTAAGTAAAGTAGTTATCCTTATTATATACTACCTAGTAATAGTATACTAATAGTTGCTTTATAGTAGTAAAGTAAGTAACTAAGGTTAATATATTCTTGAAATACTAGAATCTATCTACTTTACTTAATACCCTAGTATAGAGTTCATTTAGGATATTAGTCTATTATTATATTATTTTCTTATCTAGTAAGGTATTACTATATAACTAGTATATGTCTCTTAAGATAGCTTTAGCTATAACTAAAATTCGTATAAGATAAAAATCCTTAGTATCCTTATTACTTATATTAAGCTCTTTCTTTAGTAGTAGCTTATATGAGCTCTAAATCTCCTTGTCTTTTAATATAGTTAAGTAATATAGAAATTCTATTAAATTATATAGCTATAGTATTCTTTCTAACCTTAAATCTCTAATATCCTAGACTATAGTTACTTACTCCTTAAGATTACATTTTATATCCTTATAATCCTTCTCTAATTACTTAAATAATTCCTTCTTAGGTTATATTAATAGAGTAGAGTTATTACTAGATACTAAGAACTCCTCCCTTTTATTACTATCTATAACTATAAAGTAATTAATTCTCTTATACCTTATAAAATATATCTAAAGCTTAACCTCTTTCTATAATATAGTCTTTTTATAGACTATAGCCTTAATTTAATAGACTAAAGGTATATATTTCCTCATCTTATAGAAATAACGAGTACTATACTAGTACTCTAGCTATAGGTAATAAAAGCTACTATAGTAAGCTAAGTACTTAATTACTTGATATTAGCCCTTAATTCGAGGCTTATACTCTCTTAGCTCTTTAATTATCCTTAGATTATAGTTACTTAAGAGCTAGACTATAGTCTTAAGCTCTCTACTAGAAAGTTGGTATAGTTTTACTTATAAGTAATACTCTTAGCTTAAGTACCCGGGAATAATATAAGACTTATAGATATAGTATATAACTACTTAGTATATCGGATTATATGAAAATATTATACTTATATATAAAGAGAGTTAAATCTAGGACAGAAATGGGGGTATAAGGAAACTAGTATCTTACTAAATAGTATCTTACTAGAAACTGTCTTAGTTAGTAGTACTTAGGTTAATTACATCACCTGTATTCTAGTGTTTTACCGAAATACTTCACTTATATAAGAGGTAAGGTAGACGTTTATATAGTTAAGTAGTAAAGTTATAAAGTACTAGGAAGTTATAGTAATTAGCGGCTAATTTTAGTAACCTAAAACTAACTAAAGTTAGCTTTTAATAGTCTAGTTAAGAGATAGATACTATAGAGTAAAGTAGAAGGCTAGATTTGGAATATAAGTAAAAATTAGATAATATTAATAAAGAGATTATAGTAGTAGGATAAGAATTAGACTATAGAGTAGAATTAGATATTATAGATAAGGGGTAGATTATAGAGCTAGAGGTAAAGGTTAGGTTCTAAGCCTAATCCTTAGCCTCTAGTATAGTAAAGGCTAGAATTAAAGCTAATAGATAAATTGAATTATAGACTATAGCTAAAAAGATTACTAGAATTAAACTAAAATCTAGCTAAAATCTAGTCTAAAATAAGTATAAGCTAAAAGTTAACTAGTATATCTAATTAGTTAGTCTAAAATTAGCTACTATATTTCGGATAAAAGAGAATAAAATTTAATCACGTGATCTAGCCTAACTTCATAACTCTAACTCTACTCCCCGAGAAAATATACTTTAAATTATATAATAAAACTATTAGTAAATTAGATCCTAATATTACTATTAGATAACCTAGATTTAGAAGTATTATTAGATACTAAATAGTCGCTATAATATCTATTAAAATTCAATAATAAGTATTTAACCTTTAAAATATCTCTAATTTATAACCTAGCTCACTAGTAATACGTCGAATCTTACTATTAAAGTATACCTAACTTAGGACTAATAATAGATATAAGCGAGATCTCCTAATATCTACTTACTAAATAGTAGATAAAGTTAAGAAAAGGAGTTATAGTAATAAGGGATATAATAAATACTATTAATACTATAATTAGAACTATAGTTATCTTACCTCTTCTCTAAATAGAGTAGTATTATAGCCTATATATATACTATATTAAGCTTCCTCTAACTATATAATTAATCCCTAGTAAACTCCTCTAGTTTTATAAAGATAAGAAGAGAAGTTCATTAATTTAATAGACTTAATTATTAATTATAATATAATACAAAGAATAAAGCCGAGCTAATATATACTTTATATTTCTATATACTATTCTCACTAATATAACTTAAGTATAGTAACTAGGTATATATAAATAATAAAATAGTAAGAGGCGAGAGGTAAGAGTCTTTAAAGGGATTTATAGAAGACTAGGGTAAATAGGCTAGAATATAATACTATAGGTTATAATCCAAACCTATAATACCCTCTATAGAAGTAAGTCTAATATATAGCTACTAGGCTTATACTCTAGTTATATCTACTATACTTAGTATCTAGTAAATCTATAGAGAGAAAGGTGAATATAGGGATAGTAGCGAACTTTAAGACTTAGAGGGGGAATAGAGTAAGGTAACTACTAAGTTATATTAAGCTACGAATTCAGGTAATAGTAAGAGAGCTATAATGAAATAAGACCTCTAATAGTAGAACGTAAAAGAGAAGGTTACGGAGCGTCTTAAGAGGTCTCGTTAATATAATAACTATAGTATTATTAATATTATTATATATATATATTATATAGCTTTCTTACCTCTATAATAAATAATACTTATTACTCTTCGCCTCGCTTATATAATTACTTATTTCTCCTTTCCTAGACACCTCATTACCCTATTAAATATAGTATAGATACCTTACTTATATATATAATAGAATAGACTATATCTCTGAAGTTACTTGGGTTAACTTTTAGGGCCACGTATAATAAAACTTGAAATAGCTAGTGAGCCTCATAGCCCCGATACTAGCACTTCCCTATCCACTAGGCTACATTTTCCCCACGCAAATCACCCTTTATATGAGATGAGTACAGCCTCCCGTATAGGGAAGCGCCGGCGCTAGGCTATAGGGGTTGTTAGGGCTTATATATTAGACTACTTTCATAAGTGCGACCTCTAATAAATTGGGTTTATTCATATATAGACTAAGTTAGCCTTCTAAGACAATCCCTACGATCATAGCCAGGTATGGATAAGCCTCAGCCTTGCAGGTTTGCGGATTTATACCAAGGTGATAAATAGGGATTTTTAGCGAAGTAACTCCACACTCGTTGTAGAGTTTATGATTTCAAGGTGTTGTGCACGTGATCGCTTCGCATCCTGTGCTAAAAGTAGATTGGAAGGTTCTAGAAGTCTCTATGAAATATTATGACTCTGCAAAGACTACTAATATCTGTCCCTGCGACCCGAGACGCACCGTGTCACGAGACAAATTTATAGTTTTGGAATCACAAGTTTTTTCTTAGCAAGTCTACGAAGTTGTTATTAATATATTACTTCCTTTAACCATTTCTCCTTATAGAAACCACTTATTAATAAGAAAAGATTATAGTTGATTATACTATTAATCGTTTCAATCACCCCACTAATCGCCGCTTCAGCTATACCCCCTTGCTTAATCGCGACCATTAAAGTCTGTTCAAAATTCGGAGCACTTGGGGAAAGGTTCCATGATGAAAGAATATGGCTCCAAATTTTGAAGATACTTAAAGAGGAAAATAATAAAGTCCGGGAGTTACTCCGGTGTGAGGAGAGGGGCATAAACGCCACATATTTTAGCTTCAGGATTTATAGTAGTGCTTATTAATATGCATTAGCCTGGTTATAATATACTGTATAAACTTGGGCTCGCTATATTTTACTCCACTATTCTTAGGCTTGGTCATGCGTGTGGCGTAGTAGCGCGTTTCTCGAGCTTGATGGGCAGGTGCGCGGCAGGACGCTGGTGCCTGGGCCCAGGAGAGCGCTCTCTCGTCTCCTTCCACATCGCCATTATAGGCACGTGAGCAACAGTACACTGGTGCCTAACCGCTCTTCCACTATCTTGGCCTTTGTCCTTTAACTTAACCCCTTGCTACACCAATACTAGCCTTACGAACGACATTACCTACCCTATAACGCCTTATGCGATCCTCATCTCTATACCTATCTTCGGTCGTTGAACTAATAAGGCATTATGAGCAACAGGTACATATATCAGCAACTAAGGCCAAACGAAATCCGACTCTTGGAGCTCAATGATTTGCCAGTAAGCCCCTTCATTTGGCATATAGCTAGCGTGAGCGCGTGACCTTCAACCACCATAGTTACATCAAAGTTTCGTGTATTACGCCAGAAAACCATTTAGTTACTAGGCGGTATGCTATGATCCTATCCCGAGCAGAGCGATAGGATTTTCTAGGTGATTGTGCTTTTGTCGTGATTCAAAGTCCACCGGCAGGAATTGATAGACGAGAAAGATTGGCACATTATTGCCTTTATCCTGGCCGATCACCGGCCACTGGGCTTGCCCGGCCCCGGGTCGGATATTCTGCCGCGTTCAAGCGGCCGGGAAGATAAAATCTTTATTGTCTAGCTATTTAGCTGTTTGTGCTCTTCAGCCGCACTTCTGGAATTAGCAAACATAGTGAAGCTTTATATCTCACATCGACATATCAACCACAGATTAGCCCACATAGAGATTGTCTAAGAGCTCATAACTCTGTCTTGCCATAATAAGTATGGCCCCAGCTCGAAAAAAGCCCGTCGCTCCAGCCCAAGATCATGCCCCTAAGTCCCGAGTTCCACAAATGAACTTCGCAAACCCTTCCAAAAGCGTCATGTGGCTCCTTTCGGTACACCCAGACAGTTTCCGTGATACCGGCTGGTAGCTGGCGAGACGTAAAGACACCATAGCAGATGATTATAACGAGAACTATGACGCCTCCGAACATTGTGAGCCAAGGCCGTCGCATCTTGGCTCCATGGAACCGTTCAATTCTAGTAAGTGACAGCAAGGCTAGGTCTGTAACCTGAGCTACTGTCGCATATGACAGTAGGACGACGGTTCCCGTTAACCAGAGGTATTGCTGCTCTGCAGGAAGTTTAATGCAGTCGAGTCCGTTGCTGCCGCCACTGACTGTGGTGAATTTTTGACATGTACCTGTAATTACGGCTAAGGTAAAGTCTCGGAACGAGGGGGAGCACCATTTCATGACTAGACCGGACTGTTTCCTTCCACTGACTGCGTGAGCAAGACCGTAAAGCTGAAGGACAAAGAGCGTGAAGCCGAAAATTGATGCAGTCAGCGCAACAAGTGCCTGTCTTGCCATTCTCGCGTTGAAAGGGTGTGTCCGAAGTCGAGTCATGGCGGTCTGCTGGTTGTCCGTGTGGAAAATCCCCACTCGGTCGAACAGACGTTCAGAGAGCAGGCCACTTGATTGGATAAAGGCGTCTCCCAAGGATTTCGCCAGCACCTTGACGCTGTGTCCAGGCTCTTCGAGGATCAAGACAACAATTTGCAGCATTGCACTGAAATCCTCGATGGCGGTCAACGGCATCCAACTTAGAATCTGATCCGGTGCCATCTTTGTGCTTGCATAGGACTGTATAGTCATTGCAATGCTGAATGCCGCGAGTCCCATTGCCCAGTGTTGAGCTGGGTCCCATTTAACGACTCGGATAATAACCGATGGTATATGACAGATCAAGAAAATCAAGACGTAGATCCAAGGCACCATCTGCCCTGCATCAGGTCGAAGGTAGGTACTCGAGCATTGTATGGAATGTTTTGAGGAGTCTTCGAACTGGGCGAATGTGACATTCTCGGCAATTGTGAAGTTGGAGGGGAATCGGCAGGTCATGGTTGATCAAGCCTCGAGTGCTATAACAGTTTGAAAAGAAGGATGGGAAGAGAGCTTATCGGACGGCGCTCAAAGCGAATATTATCTCGTCTTTGCCGTATGCTCCGCCTTCGCGGGCGTATCGCAACTTACGACGACACTGAGGCTGAGTCAAGCCACCCATTTTCACCTTGCCCATACAGGATCCGCCCATACCCAGCCACAAGCTTCGCATCCACACGTTTAGCAGCCATAGGTATTACCGTATTAATATAATAAATTTTACCGAGATTACTGTAACTACGACGCAGCTGACCAGGGTGCTTACTCGCTTGATTAGAGGAGGTATCAGCCTATGTGGCAACGTCGTATGATATGGCACGCCCCGGCCGCCATAAGAGTGGCTATAGCTTTTTAGCATTATAATAAAACCTGGATATCTCTATCTAATTGTTCTATGAGTTTAAAAGGTGAAAAAAGCTTAATGGTGGTGTCGCAAGTCAAGGGCCTATTATAGTGTAAAAGGTGGCCATTTGCAAATTCAAGGGGGCGGCGACGACGCGATAATAAATTTCAGAATTAATAGGTCAGGAGTGTTTGGAAGAAATATATAATACAGCTGAAATAAAAATACATATAAATTTTAATGTGTCCACAGATTTATAATCCCTTGAAGTCGAAGTACCTATAGTTTGTCTCGTTACAGGGTGCGTCTCGGGACACAGGGACAGACGTTATTATATCTCTTCCCACCACCTCGTAAAAATGGCCTCCGAAGGAGGTGGCACGGCCCCAGAGGCAGCCCGAATCACCGATTATACGTGGTACATGTTTCGTGCTATACTTACGGAGAATAGCGTTACTAATACTAATAATACTATACTTAAGTAAGAGGTAGTTATATTTTTCAAACTTAGTGAGTAGTATCTATAGGTAATTACGTTTAAACTAACCATATCTAGCACGTTTACATCGAATTAAGCTAGGCCGGCCAGGTGACTTTGCTAATTACCCGGTGATTATTAATAACGATAACGACAACAACGAAATCAGTGACACTATTACGAAAACTATCGCCCCTTTACTACCACAATCTCCTCTATCAACATCTCCGACTTCTCCTCATTCGTCGCTATTATCCCCTCTCTCCTCTCCTCCGAGCTCTCCTCCGAGCTCTCCTCCGAGCTCTCCTCCGTCTTCGCCGCCGCCTCCCATTTCAACGCCGTCTCGAATTTCGCTACGTGAGACATCCGATAATGTTATGGGCTCTACGGGCATATATACTAGTATAGATAGCCCAAATAAAAGGAAACGCAAATGTACCTTATATAGAGTATAGTACGAGGATACGCGATCAAGATCGCTATTAATTACCCCCTCGATCGAGAGCCTAGCCTGGGACGCTTCTATAAGCGAGTCTTAGTAACTAGTCGAAATTATAGGATAGATATCACTTCTAGAGTCACTATATATAGCTATAGAGGAAAACGCGGTACTAGAAGGCAGGAGCCCTCTTATACTACCGACTAATGTCACAGAGGCCTTAGATAGAGCGGATCCAAAGCGTTAGATTACTTGACTCTTAGAAGGTAATATATCGGAAATACTATAGGCTAAAGATACTATCGATATTATGACATCTATACTACTAACTATAGCTAGGATACGGATTTAAGTAAGTAAGTTTAGCTTCGAGAGAATATTAATAGGGACTACTATAAATATCGCCGATATTCGGAAATATACTAAGTAGTCGCTTATAGAGCTCCTATTCGAGGTTACTACTACAAAAATTACAAAGTCAAGTATAGGTTATACTAGTATTAGCCTTTAAAAAGCAAGGGAGGAAGCCTTCTACTAGGATATTATCTAGAGATACATAGCGGCTCTCGACCTAATACTAGCTACTAGGGGACTACCTAATAGATTTACCTTATAGGGAAAGGTTATAATAGCTAAATTCATTAAGATAATTAGAGTCGGGATAAGTGACGAGAACTAGCGAAAGTGCTGTCTCTAGTAGAAGGATTTATCTAATATATAGAATACTAGTATAGTATATACCCTACTCTACTAAAGTACTAAGTTTAATAAGTATTATAAGATATTCCCTCGGAGGAAGTAGTCTCTACGAGAACTTATTAATACTATCGTGTTATAAGAAAACGTATATAGTAGCTATATTAAATAAATCGAGCTTCGAGCGCTCGACTAGGCCAGCGGTAACTATTCGGGTAAGTAGGACCTACTATATACGTCTATCGCCAAAATACTTAGTATACCAGAATTAAATTAGAATAATAGGTCTAATATATAGTACTCTAATAACGAAGAGGAGTCCTAGAAGCTTACTATTAGGTATATAGCGACCTCAACTAAGAGTACTCCTAAATAGCTTATAGAAGATATATATATAGAATCGGGGACGAATAAGTCATTCTTTATATTAGTCCGACTTAGTATTAACAAGTTACTTAGTATATTTCCTATTATCCCTATATCCCTAGGCGACCTTTTAGGTATCTTCTCTAGTAAGATTCAATTCTCCGAGTATTATAGTATAGCCTAGTCTATTATAGGACTAGCGCCACATCTCTGGCTAGATTATTCGTAGGTAATAAGTACCCTGAACTAGATATAAGTCGCTTGGCTAGGTAGAGAAGCTAATGTATACTTGGCTTAGGAAGGTATTAACGAAGATATAGAGAGTAGTCCATGTGAGTCCTAGAGAGTTCTAGTCTTAGCTATTCGTAAGATTATACCCTTTAAGCTACTTATTCATATAGCTTCTTTAGAGGAATAATTCATACTTCACTAATCACTTGACTTCGTAAGAAAGGGCTTCTTAGAAGAGACTTTCTAATAGTATTACTAGCGTAACCTTAGTATTTATTAGAGATAATCCAAAAAAATTACTTACTTACCTGATTTATGATCTCATCTTCAGAGCTAGTTTAAGTAAAAAATGGCTTCTTAAAAGGGGACAGCTATTATTAGCTTAATAGTTAGACTATTAGAAATGCCTCCTATAGTAGTCGCCTCTTAGGGGTAAGGATTAGCTTCCTTTAAAGCGGGATAGCTAGAACTGGCTTAAGTAAGAAATAGTTTCTTAAAAGTAGTCAGCTATAATTAGCTAAGAGTTAGGTACCGGAAACGCCTCCTTTAGAGGGTAGTTATCTTTTAAGGGTAAGAAATAACTCCTTGAAAACGGGGGATAAAGTAGAAAAGGTTAGTCTCGAGAAAGAAGGGGATAATAGAGAGAGGGGGAGAGAGGGGAGAGAAGGAGAGGATTTATAACATTTAACTATACTCTATTTATATTATAGTTAATTACTAAGCTTTAGAAAATATAAGTAAGTAATAAAAAACAAAACTAAAACCTTTAATATAATATAATTAATAAAGACCTATAGCTTATTATCGAGACCCTATTCGCCTAGTTTGAAACCCATAACCGGTAGCCTCGTCCTTAATAGAAGACTACTATAGATAACGCTTAGGCTACTTAACGCTATAGCTACACTAGCCTATATAGGATCAAGCCGCCCTCCTAACATGCCTTCTACTAGTCTTAATCGAATATAGTGCGCTAGTAGGAGCTCTCAGCTATCACTCCCAGGTTATCACTCCTAGTAAGTAGGTTATTAGTCTAGCGGATACACGGAATCTGCTTATACAAGGATAAAAATTAGCTAGCTACAAGATCTACTAGCTATAGACCTATCGGTAATAAACCTATCGGTAATAAACATGTTAGTAGCGAACTTGTTAGTAGTAAACCTATCGGCTATAAAGTAGACTTTCAGTCTCCTTAGTTCCTATCTTTTAATATCTTCTCTTATAGACTAATTATAGTATAGTATAGAGGAAGTCTTCTATCTTAGAATTAATTATTTATATCTAGGATTTCTCGTAATAAAGGAATTACTACATTTCTTCTAGTCTATCTTCCTATATATATCTCCTATATTTAATTAATAAATCTGCCTAGATTAACCTCCCTAGATTAACCTCCCTAGATTAGAATCCCCAAATATATCTACCTAATAATCTGCTTATATTAATCTCCCCTTTATCTCCCTAAAATAAATTATTAAATACATCTACCCAAGAATCTTCCCTAGATTAACCGCTAGATTAGTCTCCCCAAATATATCTCTATATCTGCCCAGATTAGTACCTATAGATTAACCTCCCCGGATTAGTCTACCTATATATATACCTTACTTCTAATACATGTCGTTACCCCCACTATCGCTAAAAGTGACTGAGACATAGATAAGCCTAGGATAGATAGCCTGAACTATCTTAGCTAGTATATATAAGCTAAGAAGCTTTTTTGAATTATTGAAGCTTTACTAATCCTATCGAGCGATATTATTCTCTCCTATAGGAATGACTAGGGAATCTATAAAGTAATATCCCTATTACCTGGGATATTTTAAATATATTTTCTAATATCTAATTTTTGAAACCTAACTCCTAGAAAGCACGTATAAACCGTGGCCCTAGAATAAGAGTAATTACTTGGTTAAAAGCTATGAGTTAGCTTATTCTCTATTAAAGCCTTCTCTTAAGTAACCAAAACTGAATACGGATAAGGAATGACATTTCTTATTAATATTTATTAGTACGTGAGGCACTTCTCACTCGGTATTTCTCACTGAGCATTTCTCATAACATTTGTTAGCCACGTGACTACGGGGTATTTTTCACTCAGTATTTCTCGCTGAGCATCCTCACTGGTATTTGTTAGGTACAAAACTTCTATTCATGAATCGTACACGTAATTAAATAGTAAATTACAAAAGCGGATCCTTACTTACTAAAGCTCGAGATAAAGGTTAAAGAAAGATCCCCCCTTAACGAAATCATATGACTAGGAGCTTAGTAATATAGGATTTCAGGGAATAGGAGGCGAAGGTACCTCTATACCTAACTAGAGCGAAGCGAACTTATGCCTAGGTTACCCGGCCCCAAAAATATCTCGACTCACTTATTTTCTCATTATCGCGAGACCTCTTACTAAACTAGAAGAGGATATTCCGGAGCTTATAATCGATAATATTCTACGGGCTACGACTAATCTCTATAACTAGGTCACTACTACGATTTTCTCGCCACGGTCTACCGACGATAGATATAATAAAGGTCGAGAAGCGCGCTAATAAGGCAGGCTAGCAAGTTTAGTAGAACAGATCGCGAGCGCCTTTAACTACTACCATAGAAATAGTATTCCTCATCGAGGCCTAGCTATTACGCTATTCGGCGACCTTTTCTGGTGGTTTGTAGCGCCGGAGTTATTATAGGCTAAGGCATATATAGCTCGAGGATGCTGAGGACATATTAGTATACGTACGCAAAGGCGTTCTATGTGTGCTTTCTAATGTGGAGGGGGAGGGGAGGGGAGGGGAGGAATACCGAAGAGATATAGGCGTGGCCTTCACAGTACTAGGAGGACTAAGACTTGTCAGGTACCTGGGTCTGAATTTAATGAATCCGCTACTAGGAGAGGGCGTGGTTACTATTAACCTTCTCTCCTATTATTAGTAGAATACCATCCCATGTGATTGATGTTAGTTGACATATATCTAATGGGCGGGTAAGGAGAGGTTGCCTGATAATGTGGATCTGCCTATATATGAACGACGGGCTCTCCTAGGAGGCGCGGAAGTCTGCGAATATGGATGGAGAACGCGCCACACTTGCACGGTTAGGGTGGCTACCTAATAGCTGTGAAGAGGCCTGGCGTAAGTATGTACGTATGAGTGAAGATATTAAGGAGGGTCGGATTCGGACGGCGATGCACGGCAGGCTTGTAGACATTACAGAGTTGAAGGCGCCTGTTAATATAAGAAGTGGTAATAAGAAGCGGTTAGGACCTCAGGGAAATGACTATAGGTTAGCGGAATCTTAGCCGATACTATAGCTATGAGACGGCGATAGCAAGGGAGGGAGTTTGGCGATCGTGAGAAAAGAAGAGGGGAGGGAAGAGGTATGGGAGCGGTTTCTCTCTAGGTGGTTCTATTAGGACTACGTATAGTAGTAATCTTCCTTATTATATTAGCTAGTCGAGGCCGGGCGCATTTTTTTTGGCACGACATCGAGGGAAGAGGCTGGACGATCGAAAGGTTTACAATCTCTTTCCCAGATACATGTTTAACGACCGAGTCTGGTCCTTCGTTCACGTTTAAGACGAGACATCTAGGAGACTCGGAAATGATCGTCAGTAGGATCCCAAGGCTATGGAGTGTCAAAACTGCCTAGTTTTGGGCTCAGTAGTGAGGGACCGGACAGATAAGCCGTTGCTGTGCATTTCGGCCACCTAGAGGATCGAAATGCTCCTCGTATGGGGTCTCGTGGCCATCCGCCCTCGTATATCCAACACCATCCATGTTATCCGATTTGCACCAGAAGGTCGTTAAGAAGGCGTTGAAAAGTTCCTCAATCAACTGGGTAAATAGAGCGCGAGCACTGACTAACGAGGAAGAGCAGTCGTACCTGGCGAGCTTCGACAACACAATACGGCCGGAAGAGCTGTCGTTGCAAAACACTACAGACGTACTTCGAGACGGCGTTAACGGCCTATCAGAGCGCAATAATGCTATTTACATATGCCTCGTCCCTTATAAAGGTCCACCGAATAGAAAGCGAAAGCTTGATAGGACTCCTGCCTCGAGGATAGTCGTGGCCCCGTGCCTAGTCATCCCTATATAGCTAGGGGACTTTCTTGGGGTCATGTCGGGGCAATTGCGGTATACCCCAGAAGTCGGCCGCTCTGATAAAGCTATCCAAGGACCTGATTCTAAGCTATGGCTTGACTTCTCAGAGATCACTGGTAAGCTTAGCTGTATGAGGACGGCCGCGTTAGGAACCGAGGCCAACGTCGCCTTGACATAGAAAAGGTATAATGACTAGTACAGTGTGAATTGGCGGATTGAGGTCGTGGCTACTAAAGAGATCTGGCCTTTTGAAGAACTTGTCCGGCCTATTTCTGACTCCTTAATAAGCTATTTTTGATAGGCCGCCAAAATTAGAGCTAGGCTACTTTCTGTACCTGGCGACATCAAGCTCGTACATCTTTTTGAATTACTGCTTCGGCGCAAATATTATTTAGATAGTTAGTTACAGTAATAGATAAGAATGCAATTTTTGAAATGATGTCTATTGTCGCTTTGTCTATATTATCGAAAAAGTGAAAAGGAAGACATCATTTAATGAACTTCCAAGATTGGCTCCTGTCCGGCCCGCATAACCCCTGCTAATAGCCAGTGAAATCAGTGAGACTGCTAGAAGTGGCTATTTTGAACTTTACAAAGACTGAAGGGCGCAAAAATAAACTCCCATTGAAGCTGCTCCTGCAAGGACCTGCGTGTTGTGAAATGAGGCAAGCCAGATTCCACAAGTAAGACAACGGCTGTCGATTTGCTGTTTTTACCGCAAAAGTCATCTGATTCACTTCCGAGTTTTACGGTAAAGTTAATCCACTAATTCGAGTATTCCGTATATTTCTGTCTCTTGATAAAGTATTTATAAGCTAAGGTTATGGATTAATTAAGAAGTCAATCGTGCGAAGGGGGTCAAATCGTGATTTCATATCTATTCTCGCTTAATTCTTATACCCCGCCCCCGCACCTTTCCCCTCACCAAACTCCAAATCTCTTCTATTATAATTTAATTCTAAAGAGACAGATGAATTAGAATTGTTCGAATTAGTCTACCTTTTAATTCTTTTATATAGTTGTCACGCAAAATTGCCTTGAAATATTGGCGGTCACTGTACCTTAGTACTCTTCTCGCCTGCACCTGAGCGCGAGCTTGAGCCTGCACCGTTGTAGCAATAGTAGGCACCGCTGGCACGGGATTTACAACTCTTGGTATATGAGATGTACTATATTACATTAATCACTAGGAGTTTTTCATTAGCCTCCTCTTAGTCGTCTAGGGTCGTCGGTCCAATCTTTGGCTTAGGATTACGACTCGTGACTACCCTACCAAATATGCCATTTCTCAATGTCCTAATATCGCCAATTTTCTAACGATGACCTCTACTATAGATTACTTCACATCTATTGCTCCTCTTTCGTAGATATGATCTAATACCTATGAGTATAACTTAGTAATATAATATTTAAAAATATATTAAATCTAAATATAATGAAAGTAGGGAGGTTAAACCACGCTATAAGATCTGCCTCACTTCTACCTAGGATATAGTGTAAGGAAACCTAAGAAGTTTAGCTCCGGTGGTAACTAGTAATACCTAACCCTTTTAGCTATTAATATAGAAAAGTCGTTAGATAAGAAAACTTATTATATATAGAAATCGCTCTAGAACTATTACTAGGGACTCGAATTTTTTTATTTCTACGTCTTTTGATACCCTCGTATAGAGCTCAATGATTTGAGGTATTCTGATTATCAAAAAAGGAACAGAAAAGTTTATTTGTTTAGTTTTCATAGATATTCAAATTTATATCTCCTTATCCTTTCCGAAGTACTACTAATTAGGGCCGTGGCTATAGGTCTTTCCCCGCGCCCCTTATTCCTAATACCTTAACTCGGATACTCTTCGATATTGAGTGTCTCCACTTCTTTAATAGTGTTTGATTTAATGCCCCTATAGATTAAGACCTTGTACGACGTTTAATCTAGGATAATATACCGAGGTTTTGACTTTTCTTTTACTACTTGTTTTTAGACTTAGTAGGCTTTATACGTGTGATATCTAGTTACTTATGTTATCTGGAAACGACCCCTTTTCGTGGAGTCGGCCGGGGGATTTTCGGGGATAACCCCATCGACCTTATCCACGCCTATTCTATTAGAGGAAGCTTGTCGGGAAAGAGGGTATAGATGATCTGATATACTATTAGACGGTCGTTGGGGCTACTAGCGAGTATCGATATAATAGGACACTTACTTATAAAGGTCTAGAGGTAATGATACTATAGCTACTATATAGCGGGCCTCTTTGCCAGGTCCGGAAATCCGCCTAAAGCCTTAATAATAGTCGTACTAAGCTTATATATATTAAGGCCCGTTATCTAGTCACCTCCCTACTAAAGCTCCGGTGCTCTATAGGAGTTTATTCTAACTAAAGTATACGAGTTATTAATAGTCTTAGTGATACCAAAATCACCGAGTAGGTATTTCCTATAATAATATAATATATTCAAAGACTTTATATCTTGATATATAATAGGTGGATTATATATATATATATAATCTAGTCTAAGGCAAATCCAGGGGAGTATTATTATTATCGTAGTCCGTCTCTCTTTTTTAGATTTGAAGTTTTTAATTTACTAGTGAAAGCTCCCTTTATAAACTAGTTAGAAGATGTTAATATTATGTCCTATAGACTAACCTTAAGAGTAGATATATTAGAGGATATAATCCTAATAAGCTATTAGTATAACTGTGACCTTAGAGTTAAAATAGAGAAGCTTATATAACATAGTTTCGAGAGTAAAGCCACCTCGGCTTTAATCTTTAGCTTAAAGTCTTTCTCTATAGTAATCCCTAATTTTGGTATTAGCTTAAACTCGATAACCTTATAAGTATAATAGTTACTAATATGTATATTAACGACCTTATATACATTACTCTGAGAACCTCTACTAAGAGGCTTTACCTTTATATATCTAATCTCGTTACCTGGTTTAGGTTAAAAAGAAGTATTTATTCTAGTATTATAGATACTTGGTGTAATGGATCTCAGGTCAAAAGCTGATATTTGTTAAAGAGTCCCCTCGTACGTTCCCTTATACTCTTTAGGGACTAGTTAGTGAATAAATAATAGCTTCTCTTTTACGAATACTTCGGGATCTTGTGCTTTCTACAGCTTTAGAAGAAATTAGGTATAACCCATTTTCAGAGTCCACGTTTAGTCTAGGAGTATGACATATTACCGAGGACTCTTTCGTATTTGTATAGTCTTATTTATATTATAGAGCTGTGTATTCTAGTATATTAAGACGTCGTGAAGAAGAACTTCTTAAGTTACTAGATATATATCAAAATAGTATTAATTGAACTTCGACTACCTCTTACCTAGTATTACATCGTTTATTAAGTCGTACCGACCAAATTTTATAAGGACCCCAGGTATTTTTGACGGTATGTGAAATCTGACCCTTAAGAATTGCTTTAAAGGATTATTAGGGTCTTGCCTCTTTCGCCCGTTAATATTGTCTCGGATAATAGTATTAGTTAGTTCATTTTTAGGAATAAGATTGAAGAGAGTCCTAGGCTCGTCTTAGCTTATAGAAGTACCGGCGTCAAACCTATTAAGTAGTTAGTAGTACTAAATTTAGTTATCTGTTCGATGTGCTAGTTTTTAGATATCTCTTTAACGTGCTAGTTTTCAAGAGAATCCCACTTAATAATCTCACTAGAGAGTCACTCGAATACCTCAACCTCCCCCTCGCTATAGATAGGTGATATGTGAATACTAAAGATACCTATAAGAGAGTATACCTTGTCTTCTTCGCGCTTGGTTTCTCGTTTCTTTGCCTACGAAATCTATATAGGAATAGAGAAAGAAGATAGAGGTATTCCTTAGAGAGTATTAATAGGGATCCCCGTTATCTCGCGGACTTGTTTACTAAGAGAATTCTTGTCGCCTAGTCGTTTGCCCTCTACTATAAAGAACGTAACTAATCTTAGAGTAAGAAGCTCTTAAAGGGTCTAGCCTCGAGTAAACTATCTACTCTTCCGAAAAACTAATTCCTATATAGAACCGCTCACCGAAACATCTAATAAGTACGTGTAGTACTAAGCCGCGTCACGGTACTAGCGAAATATAGAGTTAAGAGCCTCCGAGAGTTTATTAGTATCTAATTTATTAATATAATAAGTATTTATCTAGAAGAACTAAAGGCTATCTCTAGTAGCCTAGTTCCCATAGAACCGGATCTTTCTATAGCTAGCCTTTCCCTTACTAATACCCTACGTTAAGTCTTGAAAAGTAACTTCTTTATTATCTTCTCCCTAAGTATATAAAAGTATCGTATAGGGAGGAATATCACGGGTAAGAGATTTGGTTAGGCTAACTTCGCTATCGTTATTGAGTTCTAAAAGGCGCATGATTTGCGTATGGATATTAGGACCTTGGGTGTCTTAAAGATAGTATAGTGAGCCTGCTCCTATAGTAAGAAATAATAGTTTTTAGAGTTAAAGATAGAGAAGAAGTTATAAAGGCTTAGTAGTAAATAATCCGAATTACAAGAATAGTAGGGTTGAACTTGAGTATATATCTTCGCCTAGTACTTAATGTATTAACAGAAGTCCTAATAGTGTCAGGTATTAGATCTCTATAATAGGTAATAAATCTCTCGACTACCCTCTTATCATTTAGTAGAATGCAGGATGCACGTGACTCCAAGCTAGGGTCTAGAATGTGTTAGAGCTGAATCCAACTGAATCGTTGCCCGGTTAGGTATAGGAGAAGAGAAGAGAAACTCAAAAGGCTAAGTTGAGTTGTATTATGAGATAAGATACTATATACTAATACTCGACGGCAAAAAATGCTACTGAATCGGGGATTTCATTAGTTACTACTATTGAAGCCTATATAGAAGACAGCGCTAAAACTCACTATTTAATATAGATCTATATCCTCTACTTAGAGTAAGCGTTTAAGCATATAGCTCTGAATATGCGGCCCGCACCGCGTCTCCTTTAAACACAAAGCAGAAATCGGGTAAAGGGACCATCTACTAGGGTATAACCACGTAGGAACTCCTGGGGATGATCCACTATTAGTGGCTGTTTTAGCTCGGGTAACTGTGCTTCTCCCGGCGGCAAGAAAGAACGTGCACGTGTTAGGTTTTTTTAGACAGGTAGCTAGTTACTACTCTATAGAGGTACCCCGAGATGACTACCTTTATAGCAGGGACGTCTAACCCCTAGTATTTTATTGATATAGAAAGGGATTAGTTAGTAGGAATAGGAGGGGTATATAGTAAGCGCCTATATAATTAATTAATTAGATAGATGAGGTGAAACCGGGTACTAGAAAAAAAGTACTACACGTGACTATAGTGAGTCCGGCCTGAAAACATAATTGAATAAAGACTGACCGTATAATATCTTTACTACTACTAACTCTAGGTATCCCAAACTACTAGCTATGAAATATTAATATATAATATCGTTTCCCGACTCTACTTTATATCTTCGTATCTATAGCTCCGAGCTTACTCGTACCTCGCGACATTAATATAGCTGAGGTTCTATAATTAATTGAGACTAGTAGCGATCCTGTATTTGCGAATAGTAGTGTGCTTAGCGATGATATCTATAAAGAATAAGGGACACTAGAGCTAAATGATCCGGAGACATGGCTAGCCTAGGGCCGAAGACGCTACGGGGAGGACTAGTATCTAGAAGAAGTAGCTAGCCGTGAAGTTGTACTGAACATGTAACATGAAAAGGAGGAATGCGAAAGGATTAAAGATGAGGAAGTAGAGGTAATAAGGAGGCTTCGAGAGACGGAACCTTTAGAGTATGAACGTCGAATGAATGAATATAATCTTCGACTATAAGGACTTACTAAAGCGCAAATCGATAATTTAAATAAACCTCTTTCCGTAGAGGAAATTGAAAATAATTAGAATACTATTTCTGTTCTTCTCTAGGGTAGGACTCTATAACCTACTACTATAGATAGTACTAATACTCGCACGACCGGCCGCTGATCCAAACGAGCCGCGCCGATACTCGTAGGAGCTCTAGTAGATGAGAAGAGCGCTTCTAATATAACTAATATCAAAGTTCCTTAGTCAAAGCATAATAAGATAAGATAGCGAAAGGTATATAAGGGGGAGCGAGTAAGTCGAAGACTCGCTAATAAACTAGTTGAATATGGCATATTCGTAAAGCGAAGTATAGCACTAGTCCCTAAACACCTATAGCGTAACCCTTCGACGCGCAAGCGTAATCCTGCGGGTCCTCGCGGTAAGAAGAAGTTAATAGTAGTCGAGCCCGTAAAGCATCGAGGGGCTTTGAAATCTGGGCGAGAAAGCACATAACTTGGCGTAGGTGATTTGCAACCCCGCGAAGACAAGGATACCTTAAAGCTCTGGGTGAGGTGAGTCGGTCCCCTAGATCTAGGTGGAATTGCTAACGCCCTCAGGTGTTCTGTATGTCGTCCAGCTCCTCTGGTCCGATCCGGAGCGCCACTGTTCGAGCGACGAGCTCGAACCCGTTGTGAGAGGGATGTTTGGCGAGTCTACTACGAGGCTGGATTATTAACAGCGCTACATTATTCACTAGCCGTCACTAGATCAATTCAGTAATTGATTAGTTATACCACTGTCACCTCTAGTTAAAGTAGAAGTAGTTAAAGTGGGAGTAGTATGAAAGTGATAATAGTGAAGGTAGTAAGTTAAAGTAAGAGTAGAAATGTCTTCCTACTTATATACCCCTCTCCTAACTAGACTAACTTACTAACCGACAGGCCATAGTATATATTACTCTTTAAGGGGTCACCGGCTATTTATGATGTGATACTATACCTTTATTAGGATAGGCTCGCTATGCTAGTGCCGGCTCACCGTCCCGGCAACACACTATTATAGGCTGTGAATTTCTGGCTCAATATAGGCGGTTAGAAGCCCTTATACCTTAGAAGTTCTACTTAGTGATTACTCTCTTCGTGACACATGATCCGGGCTAGTAGGTACCGGGAAAGTCCTGTGGTGCGAATAATATTCATAGCTGAGCTAATCCGCCCGTAGCCTATTAATATAAGAGGCTACTCATAGCTGTGTATCTATACTTAGAGCTAGTAATAATATCTCGGTATAGCCTTTAGTACGATTAGAACTTCGGAAAGGGACTATAACTAAGTTTAGGAGTATATGATAGGATGATCCCTAGATATTACCTGCTCTAAACTATAGTAATTAGTATACGAATGAGAGGAGGAGTATAATAACCCCTAAGGCCTAAAGCTAGAGCGCCTTAGTCTAACCCCTTAGCCACCGCTCAATAGTATAGATAACGAGAACGTCGAGCTATAGTAAGACCGAGGGTAATCGATAGATCTATAGCTAAGTAGCTCTTTCATATACGAGAGCCCTTTAGACACGAGGTATAGGCCACTATAGTGTCTCTATTAGTATATATAGTCGAGAGGATAATATTATTAGGGGTAGTGAACGCCGACGAAAGAGTCTAGTCTATAGTAGTATAGCTATATAATACCCACACCGCGTTAGCTACCTAAGGAGGGAAATATAGTAGCTCTAAAGCCGGTATATGCGTACGTATAGAGGTAATGAATAGGGGCGGAAGCTTTTTTTGCACGATACTAAAGCTAATCTAAGAGTTAATATACTAATTAGGGAAGAGGCTAGATAATTAAAGGTTCACTATCCTTTCCTTAATCTATACTTAATAACCAAGTCTAGTCCTTCGTTCACGTTTAAGACGAGATATCTAGGAGACTTAGAAGTAATCGCTAGTAGGATCCCAAGGCTATAGAGTATTAAAACTACCTAGTTATGGGCTTAGTAGCGAGGGACCGAATAGACTAGCTATTACGTGTATTTCGGTCGCCTAGAGGATCGAAATGCTCCTTATATGAGGTCTCATAGCTATTAGCCCTCACATATCTAATACTATCTATATGAAGAGATATATCCATATTATCTAATAATAATAGGGGTGTCTAGTAACCTTAGCTAATTCGACCGGTATAATTATAGACCAGAACTAATACTTCTACCTCCTAATCATGATAGGAAAGAGCGAATAATAGTATATAACCTCCTTTAGGGTACTATAGATACCTAGTATCATATACCCTCGTATCAAGTAGCATCGTCTATAGGGGGGTTAGGGGTACGGGTATTAGATAGTCCCATCCTATCTACCTAATAGAACGCATCACGTCCGAGATACCTTGAAGAGCTAGGCTATACACACCTATCTAGGATTCAGCCGAAAGGTAAGGCGACGCGGCATCTTAATAGCCCTACCGATAGAGGGCTTAAGTACTTAATATTAGGTAACCCCTAGCGGCCATACCTCAACTATTCTCTTCAGTTCAAGCACGCCCTCACCTCCTCGTACAGAACATTCACAATAGACGTGAGTGACTTATCTACTAAATCTTGGTTAAATATCGCTTAGATAATAGACACCTAGTAAGATTTATTAAGTCGCTTATAGGACGAGATCGTTAAATCTAATAAGGTAATCGAAGATCCTATATACTTATTTAGATAATTTATCTCTAGTATAACTTCTTTAAAGGATATCTAACCTTAGTTAGAGGTAAGTTAAAGGGTACTATTCTACTCCTTTAGGAAAGCTAATTACTAATTATAGTTCTCAATATTTATACGGGATTTATATATAAAGGCGCTATCTATTACTTAATATCTCATCTAAGAAATCCTTAAATACTCTATAGATAATTCTGAACCTGAAGTTTAAGGACCCGTAGAATATTAGTTAGGTATTAACCCTATAAGACTATTAAGAAGGAGGAAGTAATTAGACCTCACTTATTAGCTTCTAAAGTCCTCTAAGGCCCAGGTACATATCTCTAGAGATAGACCTAGGGATTCACATATAGCTTCCGGTAGTAGCCCCTTAGTTAGCGATAGTTCAGTTACCTATTAACCTAGTCACGACAACGTGACTATTAACTAAAGCAGCGATAGTCTCGTAATAGAGAAACCCCTTCCAGAATATAAGGGAGATATTCTAGAGATTATCGCCGAGGAAGTTCCTCAGGAAGGAGTATAAGGCTAGTCTTCTACCCACGGCCGCTCCCTACTATCTATCGGTAGCGAGTTAGTACTCTATTAGCTAAAGGCCACGTATAGTAGCGATAGCGCCAAGATGAATCGCGTCTATAAATAGCTATTAGCGGCCCTCGATAAGCTAACCGAGGATCGCGAGATTACCGTCCGCCCTCCCTTACTAAGCGGGGCAGAATAGCGAGGGATAGCCCTACTAGAAATCGACGGAAATATATCCAATAATTAAGCTATATCCGCTCCCTCCTTTATATACGGGATAGAACTATAATAGACTACCTTACCGGGTCCTGCCCTATCTATACCTATACGACAAATTAGTAAAGGATTCTAATCGCCTCTATCTAATAATTAAATACTATATATAGCCCTATTCACGCCTATAGTAGATAGAGAAGTTCTATCACCTCTAATTAAAGGTAACTAAACCGCTTCCCTACTAGATAAGGTAGAGATAACCTTATTAGAGAGAATTCCGCCGCTATTACCTAGGACAGGATAGTAATAGATAAGCCTATATAATACTACTTCTATATAAGTATAAAAGGTTAATAGAGAATAACTGCTTCTAACTCAAGATAACTAAACTATCCTACCCCCTTCCTTACTTAGAGTAGCGCCTATATTAACTAATATAGTCACTAATATAGTTCATATTATTTATAAGATAAGTAGGTACTAGGAAGTACTAATAGAGGTCTATTTAAGAATCCTTAATATATTATAACCTAACCTTAATAAAGCACTAGCTATAATTACTATAGTAGAATAGCTAGGTTCTATATAGATTATAAGTAGCTTAATAACTTAGTTAGCCTCTATATAGATTAATATACTAGAAGTAGGTCACGCTCATTTTAAGGAAGTAACTATCCTTAGTATAATAGAGTAAATAGGCGCCTTAGAGTAGTATAATACTAAGCTTAAATAAGCTAAGAAGGCACCGCCTCCTATAAAATAAGGGACGCCTAGAAAACGTCTAGTTACCGTAATTCTAGATAAATACCTAAAGGAGGTACGTAATACTATAGTTATAGAGAGTCTAGGAAAACTCGCCTCTAAAGGTAATAAAGATCCTCTTTTATTAATAAATTCGGCTAGAATCCAAAAGAGGATTTTTAATATAAGGAGGAAGAGGCTTAATAATATTATCTATAGAGGGCAAATATTATATAAACTAATCCAGATAACTTACCTAGGGATTCTCTTTAATCTAGATATATAGTATATCCTATAATATATGGATCCTAATAATTATTAACCTTAACTATATTACTAGGAGCTATATAAAGGGGAGTAAAGAAAATATTAATAAGATAACTATACTATTTCGAGTAGATCTATAAAAGATAGAATTACTCTCTATTCTTAATAAATAAGTAGAGCTATTAGCTAAGGAAGAGTGACTAGACCTCTCTCGCTTCTTTAGCTCGCTTGAATCACGTGCTATTATACTATCGGAGGAGGTCTCAAGCCTACGAGCTAAGTATAGCCTCGAGAGAGTAAGCTAGTACTTAGTTTAGGTATTAGACACATATACTAATATAATAATAGGAACTAGTTCTATAAGGCTACTTAGATACTACTATTACCCGAGTTATTAAAGGGATTAGTAATATTCTCAGTAAGTATATACTTAGTAATAATAATTCTATTATAGTAAATAGTATAGTCGAACTTTTATATAATATATTTAATAGGCTCTACTCTAGGGTATAGCTTAATTATTAGGATATTATAGCTACTCTAGAGATAACTAATAAGCTAGTATTTATGAGACTTAGTCTTAGTATCCTACTCTATAAGAAAGATATAAATAGCAAGGTTATACCTCTCTTAAACCCTCTCTATTACTAGAGGAAGAAGATTAATAACTATAAGTATAAAGGCTAGAATAATCTCAAGGACCTATAGGTATATATTTATCTACTAAATATTAACGCTAACTACTTTATACTACTTAAGATTAATAAATAAATAAAGATAATATATTACTTTAATTTAATAGTAAGCTATAGGATTATTTATTGTAAAATAAAGTCTACCCTAGTAAGATAAGTAATAGAGGTAAGTGGATTTAGATAGATTATTTAAAGGTAATACTAATCTACTATAGGAGGAGTTCAAGTACTTGAGTTTTAGATATACTAAGGTAATAAGTATATAGCCTAATATACCGCTATATACTAATCTAGTAGCTAGCCTACTCCCTAGTAGAGAGATAGACAGAGTTATAGCCTAATAGTTATACGTAATACTAAGCGGCGAATAATTAGACTCCTAGTTAGTAGTTAGGATAATGAGGTAGATCTAGATTAGGTAATAAAGGAGGTAGTTAGGGATTATTAGATATTCCTTAAGAATAATACTCTTTAGCTAAGTCCCCTTTCTAAGAAACGTAAGAGGATAGTTAAGGGCCTTTCAAATAATATTCTTAAGCTAAGTCGTAGTTCCAAAAGACTTAGAGTAGCTACTAAGGGTTCCTAGATAGTCCCTTAGGATAAGGCACTTCTAAATTATCTAGCTATAGGAGTTAGGGTTAAAGTTTATAAGCGATAATATTATAGGATTAATAGATTTATAATTTAATCTTTAAATAGATTTCTCGAGGAAACTATACTTTTAAAGCAACTCTACTCTAAACTTCTTTCACCTAGTATATAAATTGCCTTATCCTAATAAGGATATTAAATCACGTATAAGCTTTACCCCTCCCTCTATTATAATTATTACCTACGAAGCTAGTAGCGTAACCTTCATAGCTACTAAATTATAGCTCGTGAGGTTATAGTATAGGTGCGAATTTCTATTTATAAACAGGTAAATAGGAAAATTATAGACTAGTGCCCTTTATCTTAAATAAGCTAATTTAGGGACAAGGTTAGATACTATTTCTAGATAAAGATGCCTGCTATTTATAGAGGTTAGCTACTTCTATATAATAGGGCAGAGTAGCTAAAAGAGGATTTTAGAGTATAGTCTAGAATTAGAGGTAGCTCCCGAATTAAATTATAAAAATGGCTCGAAAGACCGCTAAAATTAAGCAAAAATCTAATTAAGTAAGAGGCCAAAAATGAAGTAATAAAGCTTAAACCAGGATATCAGAATTAGAGCAAAATCCAAAATCAGAGTTATAAGCTTAATTACGAACCTTTCCCCCACGTGACCATATTAATTACGAAAGATAAAAGCACTAGAAAGAGAGAGGCATACAGAAATCCAAGTTCGTAATATTCGACTTTATTCTTTGAATATTTATAGAATTAAGGATGTATCATATGACTAACCCCCCTTTTTCAAATTTAAGCGAGGAAATGGTCACGTGAGCGGTGACGGATCTGTACTACCTCCGTAGCTATAGAAGACGTACAGATGAGATACTAGGGCTGAATTATCTACCATCTCCTCGTAATCCCTCCGACTATCCGTTCCGCTACGGCTAGCTTAGGGGTGTTCGGTTCCGGAAAAACTAATATTCCGGAGGAACACTAAAACCATACTTCTGTGTTTACATGTAAATAAACCACTTAAATACTCAATTGCACCACAACTACAATGCCTGAAGATACTATATTCGATTCTACCGATAAAGGGACCCTCTGGCCTAATAAGGATCTACTACGCAAGCAGGGGAGTACCTTTAAGCCTATGCAATTACCCTAATTCAACTAGGAAATCAACCTACCTAAACACACCTCTCCCGATAACCCTATTACCTTATTTACCATATACTATACACCTAAAATCATCGATTTGATAGTCGCGAAGACGAACGAGTATCGACGAGAGCCTCAGGACGATTCGTGCCCTCGCGTAAGAGTAAAGGAGTAGTACCCGACTTGTAGTAGAGAGATTTATATCTACTTTACGATCCGTATATATATGACCTTATATATATATAATGAGATCGTAGATTACTGGAATACGAAAGACTTTACTCCCGATCACCTAATTGCAAGCTATATAAGTAGGGACAGGTTCCAGGAGCTTCATATACGCGTACGATTCCATAGAAATCAGGAACAAGGCCCATATGCAAAGGTAGTCCCCAGATCTCTGTTCATTTTACCTGAAACTAGCTAATAAACTACCGAGTAGGTGGAAGCCTTTAGTGCGCATATCCAGGAGGTTAATTTAAGGGTTTGGAAGCCTGGGAGGGACTTGGTAGTAGATGAGATAATCGTACGGTTTGAAGGTCGATCGAAGGAAATAACTACTGTTCTAAACAAGCCTATACCTACTAGATATAAGGTATGGGGGGCAGCCTAGAGGGGGTTCTTACTCGTATGGAACTAGCATATTCCTGGTCAAAGAAATAGCCCTATAGGAGTACGTACTCCCAGGGAGCTTAGTGGGACAATTAAGGCTAGAAATAGTGGAAACAAGACACAAGTAGTAGTCCTGCACTTGATTAAAAGGTTACCTAAACCTCCTGAAGGTTCTGGATATCACGTTTACCTTAATAATCTCTTTATTTCTACTCGCTTCGTCCAATATACTCATACCCAGGGAGTTACAATTACTAGGACTTGCAGGACAACTGGGGGGTTATTAAGGAGCTTCTTGACCTTCAGAAATCGGATCAAAAGGATGTAATACCCTGGGGTGAAACGTATTCCAGGTATACACCTAATGGAGAAGTGTGTCATGTGGGTAGAAGGATCAAGCTTTTATTTTAATGATATCTTCCTTTATATCAGGTGACGAGCGTATTTTATAGCGAAGGAAGAGGCCTAAGGAGACTTCTTCTAAAGCAAAGACTACACGAATACCCTTTGGTAATCAGGCTATAAAGACACTCTCGATTCCTGCAATTGCGGATGGATATAACTATCACATGGGAGCAGTTGACGAGTTTGATCACTAGACTGCCCAGAACGCTGGTTTACGGCACGTGGAGCGAGGAGGGCACCAAGCACTAGAGCACTGGCTACTTCGTACGGTTCTAATTAATTACTATTTACTTGCTTTATGCAGTGATGTGCCAGAACCTAGGGAAGTAAGCTTTAGGAGCTAGCAGGACTTCAGGAGGCAGCTTGTTTGTGCACTAGTTGCTAAGGGTAGAAGTAGTAGTGAGATCTGTCCAAAGAGAAGAATATCACGAATTAGCCAGGGAGCTGATCGTATACCTGTGAGCTCACATAAGCTCGTAAATCTCAGTAGAAGGGGTATATATGTGTGTTGTAAGGGACTGAGATTCAAGGATCGGCCAAGAAAGCGGATTGCACTAGCTCAAATCGCATCGAACCAAGGCAGGGAAAGCTCTACGCACGAGTCTATTTACGGCTATAAACAATGCGATGTTCATCTATGTAAGGATCGTGGTTATTTTGATGTATTTCATAGATGAAGATAGAATTGATTAATTTGAGGGGGAAATCCAGTCCTCTGATTGGCTAGAATTAAGCGAAAAGCAGTATGCACGGACTACCCCCAAGCTGGCCGCAGCGGAACGGATATACTAGAAAATTTAAATGTCTATAAAAGCTATAATTAGAAGCCTAGATACAAAAATAACGCCCAATATTCACTAGCTTTTCCGTTCCTTTATTAATAATCATAATACCTTAAATCTTTAGTCTTTACTCTCTACCTCTATCGACTTCCCTAGCTTATCTATAATATAGATTAGATTCTAGATATCCTGATTAATAGGATAGATTATACCTCGCTTAGAGTAAAAAGTGCCTGGGCCTTAATATAACTAACATCTATCCCTATATAGCGAGACGCACCCTATCACGAGACGAACCTATGGTTTTGGAATCATAAATTTTTTCTTAGCAAGTCTATGAAGTTATTACTAATATATCACTTTCTTTAACTATTTCCCCCTAAGGAGACTACTTAGTAATAGAGAAAAGACTATAGTTAATTATACTATTAATCGTTTTAATCACGCTACTAATCGCCGCTTTAGCTATTCCCCCCTACTTAATCGCGACTATTAGAGTCTTTTCAAAATTCGGAACACTTAGGGAAAGGTCCTATAACGAAAGAATATAGCTCTAAATTTTAAAGAAACTCAGAGAGGGAAAGAATATAGTCCGGGAGTTTCGCCGTTGCGAGGAGAGGGGCCACATATTTCGGTGCTTAGTAATATACATTAACCTAGTCAAAATATACTATATTCACACCCGGGCTCGCTATATTTTACTTAGCCACGATTCTCAGGCCTGATCACGTGTGTGGCGTATAATGGTCACGCGTGTGGCGTAAGAGCAGGTTTCTCGAACATTCTATCGGCAGGCGGCAGCACGCTAGTGCCTGGGAGCTGAGCGCCGTCTCTCGTCCCTTTCTTCATACTATCGCGACGGCAGGGTAATATGGACAGAGCCAGTCAAGTCCTAGCGCAAGGCGTGCCGCCTGGCGTGCCTAAATCATACCGTGCTCTTGCAGATCATCATGGCAATGTCTCCCACTCTACACTCCATCATCGTGCTCGCGGACGACCCTCGATGAAAGACAAGGCCCAAGGCCAACAGTACCTCAAACCGTACGAAGAAGAGGTTATCGTTAAGTACTTCATTCTCATTCCTTGAGAAATGGGGCCTGCTGTGGAGCCTGTTGTTGTAAGGCCATCGTCAGAGGGAGAACCGCCTGATGCATGCATGTGTCTGCATGCTTGAAAACTGCACCAATTGTGTGGAACTTTTGCGCTGAATCACAACCCAATCAATCCGAGCATGATGCGCCACTAAGTTATGATGAAGCCCTCTTCTGCCAGCGCGGACTAGCTGGTTGGCGGAAATGCTGGTTTGTCTCAGCTCAAGTCTTCGTGGCTTACTGCGCCCTCCCTCCTCTTCGCTTTATCTGTCGATAGTTTGCCGCCATCTTCCAAGATGTATCCATCGCAGAATTTCTTGGGTTTTCTTCCACCCAGCGACGTAAAGTTCTGCGGACTCCAGGTATTTCGGTAATACACTAGAACTTACCTGGTTGAGAGGATAAAATGGCTCGATTCTTAAATCACTTCCGCAAGTCTAAAGAGGCAAAGAGCTCGGCCCTGCAGCCTCATCTACAGAAATCTGAGACTTTTCCTGGGGCGCTTGAAGAAGGTCCAACTGCCTCAACGCCAGGACCCAGTGCCGCCAACCCAGCCAACCCAGAGATTAATCTAACAGTGAGCAACAATTCCACCGGCACGCCGGTCAAACCTCCACGTGATCTCTGGCAAGAAGCGCTGGACAACCTCGACGAGGGGAACAAGACTGCCTTGAAACTGCGTTTCGACGACAACGGTAAAGTCCAACCTCCCGTCACCAAGGCTATTGAAGGTGTCATTACGAGCATTGAGGCATCGTTTGAGGAGTACAGAAACGGCGGATGGAAAATCAGGCATCGCGACGGTAGAGTGATATTTGATGTGCGTGACAATGGCAAGAAGATACTCAAGTGTGCCCTGCGATCAAAGGCCATCATAGATTCAGGGGTCAAATTTGACCCTACCGGATACTGCACGTCCCCTGTCTTGCTTGTTTTAATGTACTGACCTTCTCCTAGCTTCGACTGCGTGGACCGTCATATCAATCGGTCTGCAGGTAAGATTAACGCCGCTACCCTTCTGGATTTACCTAACTCGAACTGTAGTTCGTTCAAAATGATCAAGACAGGATGAGCGCTGTTTTTGACGCCTCGGCCCTCCTTGCTGAAATCCTTCATCGATATGCCAACATCGAAGCCCATTATCGAGATCAAGATTTGCCGGGTGTGATGGACCTCGAGGACCGGCTCCGTTCCAGTTATGAGGCTATTCTCAATTATGTAGCGACAGTTGAGGAGCAACGATGCCAACAGTTTTGGGGTAAGAAGAGCCACATGTCTCGTGAAACATTGGCACTTACAACTGCTTTGTTAGGACGGGTTTGGTATAGCTTGTACTCTTTATCGGAGCAACCGTTGCAGCAATTGAAGGATGGCATCCTAAGTGCTGATAATGCTGCAAAGCAGTGGCGGGAGCTGATCGAGCACGAATGTGAGCATCCAAATTGTTCGGCTGGTCGTCCAACTAAAGGAAAGTAGATCGATTGAAGGAGTCCGAGATGATAAACAAGAAGGTGGATGAAGCGTGCGGGAAGCTAGACCGGATTTTGGACGGTCTCGACCGAAATTTAATGGCGATAAACCGGGGAAATCAATTGCTACAAATGATCCTAGTCCAAATGGGGACCAAAGGTGATTTTGAAGAGACATCTGTATTCTTCCAACAACGTATGGCCGAAGGTTTGGATGAGCCTGCTATTGCGAGAGCCGTTGCTAGCAATAATGACAGTAAAAAGGGTGCGAGGCCAGCTACAGCTTTACAGTCCATGCTAACCAAAAGTAGCCCAGGTAGCGGTACACGACTTGTCCTTTTCTAGTGGAGAGAATCTCGATCAATTACTCCAAGAAGTATTCGTCGAGCTCCGACAATTCGAAGAAGACTCCAAAGAGCACCAACGTATGATTGAACAACTCCCCGAGATGCGTCCTCACAAATCCAAGAATCTCAACCTGCTAAGAGCTGACAACATCATCGGATGGATCGAGTCTGATAGTTCACAGTTGCTTTGGATTAACGGGAACGGCGTGATTGGTAGATACGATTTCAATTCCCTCTTTGTTGGGCCACTTCTTATCTTTGGTGAGGGCACATTCGATTCTGTTCTCATACTTCGACACTTCTGTGGAGATAACCCGTCGTCCAAGACGAATAACTACCGGACTCTAGTTCAAGCCCTCGTATTTCAGATCCTCGAACTACGCCCCCGAGTTTTCCGTGGTAGAATCACATCCATTACTCGTGACCAGACGAACGATATAGTGAAACTCTGGGCGCTCTTCCTTGAGTGCATTAGAGAAGTTCACGCCGATTGCACGTTCATCATCATTGACAGTATTGATTACCTCCAAGATGAGGACACTCGGCACGGATTCACTGAGAGAGAACTCGTCCTTCAAAAGCTCGATGCCCTTGTCAAGGACAGAGAAATGCTGATAAAGATTCTTCTCACCTCCAGCTTGACACCAGATTTGCCAGGTTCCACCAAGGACCAAGTAGCGCTCGAGGTCTCGTCACATTCCCTGGGTCCTGCGCCTAGGAGGAGGTTGTCCCTTGCTATCATCCAGGATGAATTGCCCTTGGTCCCCCAGAAACTTATCGAGATCCAAGAGAGAAGGTGCCGGTCTCTGAGCTTTTCGCAGCTGCCAATGATCTATCCCGCAAATTCCGTCATCTATACTCTCAACGGCAATCAGCTCCAAGCATTCATAGTGGATCGGCTCTCTGGAATGGAGGCCCGCTCGCCCAGCAGGTATGAGCCACTTGAGATTCATGCCTGGTCTATTGATCATAATGGCAAATATTTCACGAAACGTTATCACGATTTCTCAATTTCACAATTTCTGGGGGAAAAAGCGATCACCAGCTTGAGATACATTCCATCTGGGTACTTGGCGGATGAGTCAGAGCATCGCATAAGACTGATCGCTCGTGGACGACGATATTGGGAGCTAGGGAGCGGAATATATTATAAGCAGATCGTAGACCATGAGGTATCTATAATCCATCTTCCTGCAACAGAGTGACTAATTCACTTGTCTTATCTAAGCAGGAACCTATTCGAATTATCATCGATCAGTGTGGCCGGCCACTCGAACCAAGACCGGCTCAAGAACTCGAAGACGAGTTCCGACCTATGTCCTATCACAACTTGAAGCCTCGAATATCGATGATCTGCCCATCAACGATTGCTGCTTATGTCCTTCGCGACAGAAAGTGGAGTAAGTAGCCCGATTTCAATCCGACTAGTTCGGAAACATGGAAGTTAACCGAAGACAGCAAACGTAAATGTTGACGAAGTTGCAAATATTCCTTTTCGATCCGATATGCTTGATAAGCTTCTCCTACCGAGAGGCCAGAAAGATCTTGTCCTAGATTTAGTAATGTCGCAAACCCAATCTAGGGGAGAAAGTAACAGCGGGCTCATCATCCTTCTCTGTGGTCCTCCAGGTGTGGGAAAGACATTTACAGTTACATGTGTTGCTGAAACGGTTCGGAGACCACTGCTGTTAATCGCCATTGAGGGTGGGAATTTCATGGATGTTGAACTCACTCTCAACAAAAGCTTTCAGCTGGCACACAGATGGGGAGCTATTTTGCTGGTCGACGATGCTGATATAATGCTGTCGTCAAGATCCAACAACTCGAATATCAATGCCGCTACCGGAGGAGCTATGCGGGCGATAGATAAATACACCGGAATCCTGTTTCTGACGACTAATCGCGTCTCAGCCCTTGACGAGGCTCTCCAGTCACGCATAGACTATACTCTTGTTTGCCCTGAATTAGATAAGGAGGCCCGACGTACCATTTGGATTAACCTCTTCGAAGAGGCTTTGATAAAAGGATCCTATATTGATATAGATGATCTGAAGGATCACCTGACCGAAATTGAGAAGGTTGCGGTCAAGATCAATGGACGAGAGATTCAAAAGATATTCCTCGCTGCTTGGCGGATTGCTTCACTTCACAAGCAAAGACTTTGCTACGAACATATTCGATCGATGCTCGAGGCGAAAAATACTCCAACAGATATACCCGGGTGAGAAATACTGCCGATATGAGCTAGCCTCAGCTATCTCCCAGGAAGCCACAAGCCCAAGACCTGTTTGACCGGAACGGCGTTATAGTCGGAACGGATCGTCATGTCTTAAAAGTCCCTTGCAAGATAGACGCAATAACGGAAATAGAGGGCCAGAATGCCCCGATGAGAGACCTCCATGTCATCGGCGTGCCGCCTAGCATAACTGAAGAAGGGAATCGAGGTCAGGGTTAGCCGACAAATGACTGTCGTCCGAAAGTTAGTGGGCACAAAAGTGGCCGATTTTTGGCTGAAAAAAAAGAATAGATATGTCTACGGACCAAGGCGACATACCAGTCGCGATATAGTACTAGCGCCTCATTTGCATTGGTGGTGTTGAGAGGAAAGAAAATCGGGTTGTTCACGTTTAATAGGGGCGGGCCGCTTAAAAATTGCGATATTGAATGAAGTCTACAAGTATGCATAGCTAGCACAAACTTGGGCCTAGGTCAAATTTTGAGCCTCTGCTTACTCGGTAGAAGCAAGATATCTGCTCGCTGCACACGTGACACTACAGGTGTGGCGCCACGGCAGGTGATGTCGAAAAACGATGACGAGCAAACATGGCTAAGGTTAGACCTCGGAGCGAGGTGCATCGGAAAAAATACTCCTGTACTGCACTTTACCGAAAACGGCAAAGCAGTGCGCAGGGATCAGCTCACAACTTTTTATGAGAGAAATGTGTGGAGCGAAGCCGAAGTGAAAGCCGGAAGTGAAAAGTCGGAAGTTTGTCACGCAGAAGCATTTCCCTAGGAAGGGGATGGCCGATTTTGTTGGCTGCGCACAGGGCCACTTTTTGCTCTAACTTAATCGGAGGGATGTCAGGAAACAGGAATTTTCCGGAAAGTACGCGCAGCCACAAACGTCGCAGCCACACGTTCAGCAGCCACAGATTTTATTAAAATTTTACCGAGGTTACTATAACCACACCGCTGCTTAGTAGGATCCTTGATCGCTTGATTAGAGGAGGTATTAGCCTATGTGGCAATGGCGTATGACATAGCGCGCTCTGGCCGCTATAACACTGAGATTAACTTTCTAGTATTATAATGAAACTCGGAAATCCATATCTAATTATTCTATAAGTTTAAAAGGCAAAAAGAGCTTAATAGTGGTTTTACGGGTTAAGGGGTCCTATTATACTATAATAAGAGGCTCTCTATAATTCAGGTAGGCAGCGACGACACAATTAAAATTTTCGGAATTAATAGGTGAGGAGTATTCGGGAGAGGTATATAATGTAAATAAAATAAAAATATATAGAAATTTTAATATATTCGCAGATTTTGAGTCGCTTGAATTCGAAGTACTTATAATTTGTCTCGTTATAGGGTGCGTCTCGGCACTTAGGGATAGACGTTATAGAAGTAGGTAAAGAAAATAGATACTAGTATAAATCGGAGGTCCCGAATATTGCGCTTATATAGCCTGATTAATTTAATATTTTTAGTAACTAGCTACTAGATTAAGAAAGTAACGTGTAAAGATATCTTTACGTGATCTTTAAAGGATAAAGTACTATTATAGTATAACCAAAGAAGTAAAGGATTACGGATAATAGCAAAATTTGTAAATATAGAGAGATATAGAATATAAGTAGACTAAGGTTATTACTTATATAATAGTTAGGTTACTAATATTATTCCTATAGAGTTTTAACTTACCGCCAGATATATCTTTCTATAAATAGACTTATGTAATTGCTTCTCTAATTACTTCTCGCCTATCTATTATACTAACGGCGGAATTTAGGATTATTCTCAAGAGTTATCTTAATCTCGTATTCCCGGTTATACTAAACCTAGGTTTTCTATCTCTTTACAACTAGCTAGTGTGTAATAATATTATCGTTATTAGCCTTAAGAAGATATCCTCTCTATATCTCCGTCGCGAACCCTAATAAGAAATCATTATCTTATAAGATCTTAGTTCAGAGAGCGCATATTCTTCCAGATATGTATGAAGTGCCTCTATCGATATAGTGCGTTACCGATATTTCGAAGTTACGTCGTTTAATATATATAGCACCTAGCTAATTATAATACTACTCTATAAATATCCCGGTTTCGAGACGTCTTACTCGTTAATATATCCTAACTCCGCCTATCTTCTTATTCTTGAAGGGTGCTAAAAGCTAAGGAAGAATAGTGCTCGGCTATATAACATTATTATTAGCTATGATAGTAATAGGAGTCTTAACTAAAGGAATAGCTATATAGACTTGAAGACGTTTACTAGTAACTAGACTTTCGAGGACTTTGAGTTTTCTTATATTTATCGATTTGGAAAACTTCTAAAGAATATTATATTAACTCGTTATAGTTATAAGTAAGATCTAGGATAGATTATAATCTAATATACTTTATATTATTTATCGAAGCTCTTCGATATTAGTAGAAATAGTTAGAAGGATAATCGTGATATCTTTATAGGAATAAGTTGGATTTTTCGGGATAGAGATTAACTTATATAGCTAGTGAGCGATAGTATTAACGATGAGGCCTAAGTAGTGTATAATACTTCGATGATATATTAGTATTCTTTGGTCCGAGACTTAGACGGCACTCATAATAATATAATAAACCGCTATTTTGGCTAGTTAAGCGGTATGAAATACTAATACCCTATTAAACCTAGATAATTACCTCCGAAATTAGTAGACCATATAATTAAGATACTAGCTAGAACTAGAGTAGAGGCAGGGCTCTCGTTCGAAAGGTATTACTTAGGGAGGGAAGGCTCATATATATAATAGGATGAGAGACCCTAAGAGACCTCTCACTTTAACTCCCCTAATAGAATTCCCCCTAGTTAACCCTCCTATACAGCCCTAATTAGGCTAGTATATTTCACAGGCGTATAAATAGAATATATAAGTAGAGTCCCTATAGTCGTGTAGTTATTAAGCCCTTTGTCTTACGTTAATTATATACTCGAAAATCATAGACTTATATTTGAGACTATATAACTAAAGTATATACGAAATAATACTAAAATAAGATTATATATTAATAAGTCCTAATAAATTAATATCCTCTCACTATAATCCTACTCCCCTATAACTAAGGCTAAAGGTATAACTAACTCACTTTAATCCCGCTATTAAACTTAGTAATGAACTCCTTACTCGTAGTAATAGTCCTTTGGATATGAGAGAAATATACTCGGCTCTTCTCCTTCTTAGCTAAAGCATACGCTATTACTATAATATTCTTGATCTAGAGCTAATTATTAGTTAAGGGATAGTAGATATACTATAGAAGTCCCTTACTAGCCTACTATTAAGCTTGTAATTAACTAATTACTTTAACTCGTTAGTATTAATATACGGTAGTCCTTGAGATATATTCGCGGTCTTTATAAATAGTTCCTAGACCTTCTTTCCCGTAGCCTTACTCAAATTACTATATCTTAATATGACGTGGATTCTGCTGAGGATTACTTTATTAAACTAGGTAACTCGGTTTGTTATGAGGAATATAATCCCTTCGTAATATTCTAGTTTACGGAGGAATACTGAGATAAGGCTATTACGAATCAGATTAGACGACTATTACTCGAGAAAGATATCCGCTTCGTCTAGTAGAAGAATAGTGTTCTAATAGCTAATAATCTTGAAGATTCGAGAGAGCTATACTTCTAGCTAAGCTGCATTAGTAGACAGTTCTCTAGTAGAGATCTGGACGGTTAGACTAGGTATAAGAGGGTATAAGAAAGTGAAACTTACCGAATAGAGGGCCTGTTTCTAATACTCGGCGACTACCTCTACTATTAAGGTCTTCCTTAGTCCTAGTTCGCTACTTTTCATAAGTTAGTATATTAATAAAAAGTAATAATATAGAGCTATATTATAAGAGAATATTGAGGCCCTTTCTCTTCCCTATAATAACGTTATTAAATGTCACGCTAGAATCGCTTAGATTATCACGAGCCTCTATAATAACTATAATCACGTCTCTCTACTTATTAGAAATCGATAGAGAATCGAAAGGTAAGGAGGACTATTTAATTTCTTTAATATTAGCGACCGCAAATTCCGCTATAAGTTAATAAATTAGCCTAGTATCCTACCGCATAATACAAAAATATAGACTTACCCTACTACTTCTTACCAAAACTGAAACCTAGTATAGTCAGACAATAAATAAGTAAATCGTCCTCTATTAGCTCGGCTAGCTTAACGCCGTCGCTCTTAAGTTAGCCTAGGGGTAGGTATCCTAGGGGTAGGGGCTATCTAGACCTATTTAGCCTTATCACATTGAGGTTAGTATAAGGTCGGGAGTAATTAGGATTCATCTTCTAGAAGAAGTCGGGATTAATTATAACTCGGCTATTAATAGATAGCTATATAATATCTCTGTCGTCTATATAAAATACTTTACCCCGATAATAGATAAGACTAATATCTATTAAGGCGACGAACTTCTAGCTATATTTAACGAGATTAGCCTTAACCTAATTTTCGTCTTAGTAGTACTTGAGAGGGAAGACTCGAAGCGTATTAATACGCTTTGTCCCGCGGAATTTTGGAATAGTGAGGTAGATAGAGGCTTTACTAGTTATTTTGCTATTAAAATCGAGATACTAGCACGCTATACTAAAGTACTTCTCCTTCGACTAGTCTACCTTCTCCTCCGCCGAATTATATATAATACACCGCGACTTTTTAGTACCAAAACATCTAGTATAGACTAAGGTATTTGGCTTGAATAGTAGCAGAAGCAGATCATATGTGATCTCACTATAGCCTAGGAGTAGGAGGAGATCCTAGGATATTAGTATATAGATTATCTTAATATAGTCGATTAATAGATCGAGGTATAATATAGATATTGCCTTAGCGGTATTAGCCTAAATACGGCTTCGATGTAATTCAAATTCCGGGAGGTAATAGTAGAGTAGATTTCGCTCGACTTATATCTAGTTAGTTACTAGGTATTTCCCTCTAATAGGAGGAAGGGCGTATAGTGGGCTTTTCAACTATTAAACTATTTCTATAGACGTCTTTTAAGACCTCCCTTAAATTGTCTCGTAGCTCTTCTAATTTAATATCGATATAAGATATTAGGTCTTTTGTATTCTAGTCTATAATATTTCTATTAAGTAAGAGGATTATCTGTAAGGGCTAGTATCTACTTACGAATCCGTATTCGTATAATAAACATATATTTATTAAATATCTTTACCTTCTCCTCTAGAGATTCCTCGATCTTATATTCCTCCTTCTCGTTATCCTACCTAAGTGAGTCATTAGCCGTGTTCTACTACCACGCCGTTAGAGGTATATACTTTAGTTACCGTCTTATACTCTAGCTTAGAAGCTCGGGCAGCCTTAGGATAAGTATTAGGTTTAGTACCTTCGGGTACCTTTAGCGGCTTCGATTTTGTGTTAATAAGCTTTAGTAAGAGCTACTCGAGATTCTCGAGTATAAGAGGTTACGCTTATAAGGTTAGGTTCTCAGGTATAGAGGTAATCTCTATCACCACGACTACCTTAACTATGTCAATGAACTAATAGACATTATTTAATATGACGAGTTACTCGGACGATAGTTAACTTGGGCTACTTAGAGGTGTGCTTTGCTGTGCTAGGGCCACCGAAGGACTAGCTTGGGTTATCTCTGTTCGAGCTATTATTAACGTGAAGAATAGTGTATAGAGAGATGCTTAAAGAGCTAGATACTAGGGAATATAAAGGGAGACGAATAATGAAAACGTTAGAGGAGTTACACCCTTATATATCCGTCTGTGCTAGTATCTAGACTCTCGATAAAGGATACTAATTACCCTTAGATGTACTTGAAAGCCCGTGGTTATAGTATAATTTAGTGTCTTGAATAATTATTTATTATATAATAATGTGGGGGAAGTAACGTATTAACTAGGAGTATTAATAGAATATTATTAGAGGAAGAGTAGCTAGTACTTGATAAGATGCTCTAGAATACTATACTTTACGCTCCTATAGAGTAATGTATATCTTTCTATATCGGTATTGAGAGTAAGAATAATCTTCGAGCCTAGTCCGTTTTGGGAGACTAACGCTATAGAAGGTTTCCTATACTCGTATCTTTATTAGGAATCGTGTAGTCCCTAGTCTTCGCTACTTAGTAATAAATTAATTTTAATTCTAATTAATAGGAGCTAGATTCGATTAAATAAGACGGTTGAATAAGAAGCTAATATATAGTTTATTGTAAGAAAGATATAAACACATAAGGGTACGAATTTCTCTTTAAGTTTAATTATTCGCCTTCCTAATTCTTTAAGCTTCTTCTAAAGCTTTATACTTCTATATATCTTATCTCATCGAGTTATCTACTAATCCTCTATATTAATAATAGCTCTAATAGAAAGTATAATAACAAGTAGCTCGAATTAGCTATTATCCGAGTCTAAAGGTAATAATAAACTTGAAGAGGCGCCGCCTAAAATAGACCCATCTACTACCGAGATTCTTTAGTCCACTATTAGTAGATTAGATAAGCTTATAGACCCGTCTATAGACGAGCTTCTTCGAGGAGTAACCTAGGTAAGGGCTATCTATAGTATATCTATATTCTTCTTAGCTAATAGTCGACTTAGATTAAGAATATCATAGCTATAATACATGTTTTAGCCTTAAGGGAAGGAAGCCTAGCTATAAGAGAGTAGGAATAGTCCTAGAGTAATAGGCACCTATAGCTAGGCTAGATTCTTAATATAGGATCTTGGTTTTTAGTATTTCTGGTTTGATTTGGAACGTCCTTTCGAATTTCACGGTGTATTATAACCTCGAGAGAATTAAGGTTATAGTATACCTAAGAAGGATAGTCGCTTATATAAAATATTACTTATTATCTAATTTATTATTAATTAAGCGGCATAGGCGCTATTAATTAATCCACAAGTGACTTCCTAGGGGCGTTAGGTCTACTATATATTCTGTGGCCATATCGAGTCTATAGTTCTCTAAAAAGGGAATATCTCCCTCTAGTACCCTTTCGATTCTAAGACCTCTATCGGGTTAAGGTAATATTCCTTAATTCTCGTATAATATTCCGTAACGGAGGTCCATTCTTCCGTGGCTAGCGCGGGACGGTTAATTAGGGAAGCTAATTCCTTTATCCCTTAGATATACTTGTAATTATAGTTATAGTAGGATATATTAATATATTAAATAATTAAGATAGCCCCGCTAATTCTTCATATAATAATATAGGGGAAGTAAGACATTAATATAGAGTATTAAGAGCGCTTGGGCTTAGATATTATTAGAGGAAGAGTTTATAGTATATGAATTATATAATTCTCCAAAAATAGAACCTCTTCGTATATTAATAATTATAGATAGATTAGGAAGAGCGTGAGAGAGATAATACTTTGAATTAGAGTATTACTAGATTAGTATATATAGCTCTATATATTATACTAGCTATAGGAAATAATTAAGATACCTTATATAGATAATATAGTTTATAAATAATAGTACTATATAATTGGGCTAGAGCCTTAAATATGAGGCTAAATTGTGAAAATAGGCTATAATATTAGCTAATTAGGAGGGGACTATAGAATTATAATTCCTGGAATTATAGGGACTATGGACTTATAATCCCGGAAAAATGAGGTAAGGACTACGAAGCTATAATCCCTACAGAAATTGAGGATTCTAATCCCTATATAGCTAGGCCTCCTCTAGTAACTATAATAGTGAACTAATATAGGGATCTAATTTGATATATAAGAAGAACCTATAGAATAAGGTAATCTATATACGCCCTCCTTATTCCCTATTATACCCTTACCTTCTTACCTAATTATTGCCTTATACTTATTCTAGTTATAGCCGCTCTAGTTACTATTATAGTGTACTTATTCATATTTCTTATACTTATTATTTATACTATAGATACTATTATCTAATAGCGTAACCCTCGGGAGGAGTCTTAGAAGTACTTCTCTATCTAAGTAATTCTTATTATATATATCTTTATTAGCGAGGTTATACTTATTATTTATAATGAGAAGGAGGTTAAGCTAGTAATATTATATAGTCTATAAGCCCTATCCCTTCTACTAAGCCTCATAATTAATATACGTGTTTTCCTAGAAGTAAATTCCCACGTATTAACTATAGATATAGGTTATAATGTCTTTGAGGCTATACCTTAGTTAGGTACCCCTCTTAGACTTTCGGAGACATTTCCTATAGGTATTCTTCTTTATGAGTCTCGCTATATTAGCCTTATTCTAGTTAGCCTTTACCTGTATCCTATATACTAATTACGAGGAAAGAAGTCTTATATTTATAGTTATTATAACTATTACTACTTATTACTTTCTTGCTTACTTCTCGCTTTGTTGGCTCTATATAGGAAACGCCCTTATAATATCCAAAGTTTTAACCTTCGTTCTTAGTTTAAATCTAGCTATATTACCTACCTTAGTAGTAGCCCTACTACTTCTAGGAGTTATAGAAGTCTTCTTAGTAAGTATTATAGTTACTCTCTATTAAATACTATTAATATGTCTAGGGGTAAACTATTATCTCCTTTATCTCTAATATACTTTAGGTTTCCCTAATAATTTATAATTTCGAGATAAAAGAGGGGGCGGGGGCGTATAATACCGGCTCTAATCGCGAATAAGGGATATAAGGCTCTGAAGTCTATCTACTAACTATAAGTAAAGGTAACGAAAATAAATTAACCGATATAGTTAACCCTAGTCTTTAGTATACCGATTCGGTAGATAATTATATACTAATAAGTAGAGATCTCGAGCTATATAATTAGGGTTAGTTTCATGTATATATATTAAGCGAAGGGCTAAGTATTATTTCCTCTATTTACATTTTGGCTATACTTAGATATATGGGACTAGATATATATATAGTAGTAGCGTCAAATGTGAAGCTTCCTTTATTATCTACTTACGAGGAAGAAATCTTCTTCGCCTATTCGGGGAGATTAATATAGAAGAAGAAATAACTACTTTAATGTCCCAAACCCGCGCTACCCTATATAACTAGGTACATGGCTTCTATAGCTACTCTTCTTATAAATAGGTAGATATACTAGTTATTATATAATAATCCCGTAACTAATACTAAGAAAGTACCTAGGAAGATTAGAATAGTATACTATATTCCGATATAAACTAATAGTTAGACTTAACGTCGCGCTAAAGGGGCTCTTCTATTTAGTTAGGGAAAGCGAGTTGTCCCGTTTTAGCCTTTTTTACCTTCTAAAAAACAATATTAGGAACCTATTATAGAAAATCTAATTAATGTATTTTATTTGCGATCTTATAGTTACTTATTATATACTTAAGGGCTAGAGTTTTAAATATATAGATAAAAACCTATAATTACTAGAAAAGTTATAGGTGCGATACTCGCGAGAAAATCATGTATTAATTTTTAATATTCCTCGCGAAAAAGTTTAGTGTGAAATCACACTAAAAGTTACGGGACATCTCACTTTCCCGGGACAACTCGCTTTCCCTAACTAAAGGGAAGGGCCCCTTTAGTGCGACGTTAAGTCCGACTATTACTAAGCTAGTATAATCGAGAAGGCCTGTGACTACTCTCACCTCCCCGTGTATAGGCGGAGCCTCTCTAGAGGGTCTATAGAGCTAAGATAAGGGTCACGGCGGAGCTAGAATAGTGTATTAATAAATTTACTCGGAGAAATTAATTAGCGTGTGATACGTAAAGCTTACACGAATCCCACTAAAGCTTTAGGTATATAGTTTTAGCCTAAAAAGGAATTAGAGCCTAACTAAACTAGGGTCTTCTTAGTTAGTATTAGATTACTAACTAAATTATATAGTACTTAAACTAAATACCCCGAAGTTTCTTAGGTGATTATTAAGAATAACTTTAATTCTTCTGAAGTCAATCCTCTTTCTAACTACCCTTTACTCTATTAAAAGCTCTTTCGAAACAAAAGATAACTAAATATTTAACTTACTATAATGAAGGTATCGTGAAGGGACTTATCTACCTTATTTACAGTAGTAAAGGGGGAGGGGGATAATATATAGAGACGTATATAATTAGTAAGCTAAATACTATTTAATAAACTAGGTAAGTATATCTAGAACCTATGTTTCTACCTTAACCCTTAATAATAGTCTAATAGATTACTATTTTACCTCTTATTATCTATTATTTCTTTTATAGTAAGAGGATAGAAATATAAGGGTAGTAGGACGGCGGCGCTCTAGTTAAATTATATCGCGTGGGTTAGAGGAAATAGAGGAATGAGGTAAAGAACTAAGCAGATAAATACCGATTATACTATATATTAATAGAATAATATCTAGAAGTATAAGGGCTTATAGAGGTTTATAGAGGAAGTAGGAAGGTATAGGATTTAAGATAGCTTTAATTACTTATAGTAGTAATAAAGTAGTACTCTAGGTAGAAGTAGTCACCTATACTTACTAGCCCTTATATAATAACTAACTCCTCTATAATAAGGTAAGAATATAATTCGTCTTTTAGCTTATTCTCGCTTATGTTTTAATTACCTCGACTTATTAGTAGAAAGTATATTAGATGAGATTAATTAGTAGTAATAATACTAGACTTACTTAGTCTACTTTCTAATAAATAATGAGTTACGTGACTATCTTAATAGATATCGAGTTAGTACTCTATAGCCCTCTAGTATAAGTCCTAATCCATTTATCTAGTCTTAGGAATACCTCTTATCTATGAACCTTAAGTAATATTACGCTTACTTAAGCTAACTTAATAGCGAATATAATACGTCCTATAATACCTATAATTATGATAATAGCTATATAGATAGCGATGTCTATAACTCTATATTTCTAAGGAGGAATAATAAGCCCGCTAATTAGCTTTATTACCTATATAAAGAGTATAACCGGAATATACTATTTACTAAATAATAAAAACTTATATAGTACTTTACAAACGTAAATTATTATTAATTACTAGATACGCGGATTACTAATAATGCCTTAAGTATAGATATTAGATATAAAGAAGTATATATATATTATTTCGAGGTTTTTATACTAGTAAGCTAATATATTACATACGCCGATACTTATAGAGACACGGATATAATAAAGAATTCCTATATATACCAGATATATAATTAGCTAAGGTAAAATTTTACCGAGAGCCTAGATAATTATTAATTAAAAGGCGTGAAAAGAATAAGGGAGCTAGTAGGGACACTAGGTACTCGAAGGGTTAAGGCGAAGCTAGATATTAACGACGCGATTATAAACTCATTACTATTATATTTTCCTAGTTTCATTAGTATTAACTCTCTCTTATCTAATAAGCTTCTCTATAGCTAGTACTATGATAGGGATTTAATTATTATATGGATTTCGGACTATATATAGGTATTAAATATATGGGGGGTAATAGAATAGAAGGTAAGGACTTAAATAATAGAAGTAGTACTCTAAAGACTCTTAGTATTAATAGTAAAGTAGTAGGAAGGATCGAAATAAGAAGCTTAAAAGGTTAATATATTATTTGAACTAATTATATATAAGAATAGAAGTCTTATACAACCTCTAACTAGTGCCTATAAACTAGGAAAGCAGGACACGTGACGGTAGTTACTAGATATGAGATAAGACAAAAACCCTACTATATAGCTCCCTCTTATATCTTATTATCCTTAATTAAGGTAAAGAAGAAACCTATACTTCTCTTTCTATTATATATACTATTATAATCCTAGAAACTTAAAGTAAGAAGGAAGATATACTCTTATAGCTAGAAAGAAATAGGTCTATTCCCCTCTAAGTCCCTAGATACCTAATTTCCCTCCTTTCCCTGAATAAGATTTCTAGTACCTCGCCCTTACTTCTAACTCTTTATACGTTTTTCATTCTTCCCTTTTTCTTATCTCGAATCCTCTATCCTTCTTATAGTAAGCTAGGAAAATATACTTCTATTCCTCTCTCCTTTTTATCTAATACTTTTATCTAATATCTTATACCTTCTATAATAGGACCTATAGGTATAAATTATCTATAAATTACCTCTATATAGCTACTTCTAAAAGAGGAAGACCCTATACTAAGATTAGATAAACTTCCTTACCTTAAAAGGCCTTCCCTCCTTATTTTCCTTAACTTCCTCCTTCTTCTAATAATAACTTTAACCTTACCCTTCCTTTATCTATATCTAACTTCTATATCCCTTAAATATTATATCTAAATCTCCTAGTAATAATAGCTCTATAGAAATAAGAGAGGTACTAAGCTAAAATCCTTATAATATAATACCTAAGAACCTCTTTCCTATAGTAATTAAAGATAGTATTATTAAGTTAAATAGTAATAGGTATATCTTTCTTTATTCCTATATAATTCTTACCTTATAATTCTTCGTTTTTCCTAGATCTTATCTCGCTTTACTAATTAGTTCACTATCCTCCCTTAGTTATTAATTACTTTAAAAAGTTCTATACTCCTAATACTCGCGATAATAGTACTAATAAGCTAGTAGATAGTAATTATACTTATTCCTATACTTAATAACTTAAAGCTATAGCTATAATAGGCTTCGGACTATATACTATAGTAAAGAAGCTTATAAACTACTAGAATAATAAGTCCTACTTTAAGGAATACTATGAATTTCGTTCTCTTAGTTATAGCTATAGGATACCTTTAGAGATATAACCCTTATAGATATTCTTTTAGTATAAATCCCCCTTCCTAACCCCTCTTAAATCAGGTACTAATAGTAGTAGATCCTAACTAGAGAGATAAGCCTATAGTTCCTTAGCCTAAATAAGCTCCTCCTCTCCCTACTAAGTCCTAGTAATAAAGGTATAAGAGTAGCTAATATACTAATTAAGTATATTACCTAAGGAGAGCTTATCCTTATCCTCTAATTCGTTATTCTTAAAGGAGGCTATTATTAGTAGAGAAATCTTACTACTAGTATTAAGCTTTAAAATAATAGAACTTATTAATTTATATTATTTCCTAGGCTTTATTAGTATTTTTCTATAAAACCCTATATATAAATATTATATACTTAAAACTATAGCCTATAATTCTCTTCTTTTCCCTCCTTTCCTAACTTATTAACTAGTAAAATAATATTTTCCCCTTCCTCTTACCCCTTCTTATCTATTTCTTTTCTAGTAGTAAAATACCTAAAGACCTCCTCTCTCCCTAGGAATTCAGAATTCCCTCTATATATATAAGGAGATTAGTATAAAAAGGTAAGGTTTATAAAGTTTATAGAATAAAAGGCCTTCTTTCTAATTTCTTTCTCCCCTTACTTATCTCCTTCTTACTTATTCTTTTCTTATAGTAACCTTCCAAAGACCTCTTCTTTCCTAAGGAACTAAAATTTTTCTATATATATAAGGGAATAGGTATAAAAAGATAAGGTCTATAAATTTCGTAGAATAGTAAAAGTCTCTCCTAGATTAGTACTCCCTATTCCCTTTACCCTATACTTTCCTTACTATTTAAGAAGAACTATTAAAGTATCCTATTCTTATCCCTAGGCTCCTTATATATTCTCTTTTCTTAGCTTTTAATATCTATAAGAATTAACTATTATTCTTATAGTAAGTCGAGAAAAAATATACTTCTAGCCCCCTTTCTTTATTCTAATCTATTATCTAATAACCTTTTATCTTAATAGTAGTATAATAAGTATTTAATTATTATATGGATTTCGGATTATATATAAGTATTAGATACGTGAGGGGGGTAGATTAGGAAATAAGAACTTAAATAATAGAAGTAGTACTCTAAAGACTCTTAGTACTAGTAGTATAGTAGTAATAAGGATTAAAAATAAGGAGCTTAAAAGATTAATATATTATCTAAACTAATTATATATATAAATAGAAGTCTTATATAACCCTTTAACTAGTACCTATAAGCCTAGAAAGTAAGATATATAATAGTAGTTACTAGATATAAGATAAGATAAAAAAACCCTACTATATAGCTCTCTTCTTATATTCTTAATTATCCCTTAATTAAGGTAAAGAAAGAAACCCTATACTTCCTCTTCTTATTATATATACTATTTATAATCCCTAGAAACTTAAAGTAAAGAAAGGAAGATATACTCTTATAGCTAGAAAGAAATAAGTCTAATCTCCTTCTCTAAGTCCCCTAAATACCTAATATTCTCTCTCCCCTTCCCTAGAATAAGATTTATAATACCTCGCCCTTATTTCTTAACTCTTTATATATTTTTTATTCTTTCCTTTTTCTTATCTCGAGAATCCTTTATCCTTCTTATAATAAGCTAGGAAAATATACTTCTATTCCTCTTCTCCCCTTTTATCTAATACTTTTATCTAATATCTTATATCTTCTATAATAGGACCTATAAGTATAAATTATCTATAAATTACCTCTTATATAACTACTTCTAAAAGAGGAAGACCCTATACTAAGATTAGATAAACTTCCTTACCTTAAAAGGCCTTCCCTCCTTATTTTCCTTAACTTCTTCTTTCTTCTAATAATAACTTTAACCTTACCTTTCCTTTATCTATATTTAACTTCTATATCCCTTAAATATTATATCTAAATCTCCTAGTAATAATAGCTCTATAGAAATTAATAAGAGGGTACTAAGCTAAAATCCTTATAATATAATACCTAAGAACCTCTTTCCTATAGTAATTAAAGATAGTATTATTAAGTTAAATAGGTAATAGGTATATCTTTCTTTATTCTATATAATTCTTACCTTATAATTCTTTATTTTTCCTAGATCTTATCTCGCTTTACTAATTAGTTCACTATCCCTCCCTTAGTTATTAATTACTTTAAAAAGTTCTATACTCCTAATACTTATAATAATAGTACTAATAAGCTAGTAGATAGTAATTATACTTATTCCTATACTTAATAACTTAAAACTATAGCTATAATAAGCTTTAGACTTATATACTATAGTAAAGAAGCTTATATAAATACTAGAATAATAAGTCTTACTTTAAGGAATACTATGAATTTTTCTCTTAGTTATAGCTATAGTAGATACCTTTAGAGATATAACTCTTATAGATATTCTTTTAGTATAATTCCCCTTTTTAACCCTCTTAAATCTAGTACTAATAATAATAGATCTTAACTAGAGAAATAAGCCTATAGTTCCTTAACCTAAATAAGCTCCTCTCTTCCCTACTAAGTCCTAGTAATTATAAAGGTATAAGAGTAACTAATATACTAATTAAGTTATATTACTTAAAGAAGCTTATCTTATATCCTCTAATTTATTATTCTTAAAGGAGCTATTATTAGTAGAGAAATCTTATTACTAGTATTAAGCTTTAAAATAATAGAACTCGTTAATTTTATATTATTTCTAAGCTTTATTAGTATTTTCTATAAACCTTATATATAAATATTATATACTTAAAACTATAGCTTATAATTCTCTTCTTTCCCTCCTTTCTTAACTTATTAACTAGTAAAATAATATTTTCTCTTCTTCTTACTCTTTCTTATTTATTTCTTTTCTATAGTAAAATACTTAAAGACCTTCTTCTCCCTAGGAATTTAGAATTCCTCTATATATATAAGGAGATTAGTATAAAAAGGTAAGGTTTATAAAGTTTATAGAATAACGAAGGCCTTCTTTCTAATTTCTTTCTCCCCTTACTTATCTCTTCTACTTATCCTTTTCTTATAGTAACTTTCCTAAAGACTTTCTTTCCTAAGGAACTTAAAATTTTTCTTATATATATAAAGGAATAAGTATAAAAGATAAGGTCTATAAATTCATAGAATAGTAAAAGTCTTCTCCTAGATTAGTACTCTCTATTCCCTTTACCCTATACTTCTACTCACTATTAAGAAACTATTAAAGTATCCTATTCTTATCCCTAGGCTCCTATATATTCTTTTCTTAGCTTTTAATATTTTAAGAATTAATATTATTCTTATAATAAGTCGAGAAATATACTTCTAGCCTCTTCCTTATCTAATCTATTATCTAATACCTTTTATCTAATATTTCCCTTATTCCTTCCTAGAATAACTAGTTCTTCTTATACGTTTCTACTATTATTCCCCGCTTCTAGCTACTTCTATTCCCTCCCTCCCTAAGGCCTTATATTACTCTTCTTATTATATAATTTACCTTCTTCCTCTCCCTCTTCTAATAATAACTTTAACCTCTAATTACCTTTATCTTTACCTAACTCTCTTATCCTCCTTTTATTAGCTCTAATTATCCTCTTAGTCTCTATTTCACTATAACGAGTAGTAGTAATATCTAAGTTATTATTCCTCCTCTATTTTAAGCTCTTATAGTAATAAAAAACAGTATTATAATACTAAATAAGTAAGTAGTATATCTTTCTTTATTTCTATATAAGTTTCTCTTATAATTCTTCGTTTTTCCTAATCCTATCTTATATACCTATAGAGTATATTCTAGGCCCTAGTACTTATTTTAAAGCTACTTATATCCTTCGCGGAAATAATATCTACTAGTCTTATATAAAAGGTAATTATAGCTTATTTAATACTTAGGAACTTAGTATAGCGGTTATATAGAGCTTTGGAGTTAATTACCTTAATAATAAAGCTTATATAAGATACTAAGATACTAATAAATTCTAGTACTTTAAGGTTTACTAATAGCGGGTTTCCTATATAGCTACTTATATAAATTACTTTCGAATATACTATAAAAATAAATATTCCTTTTATATAACTCCCCTCTCCTAATTCCTACTTAAATCTAGGTCTTAATAGTAGTAGATCCTAACTTCTAATCCTTATATATAGGAGTTTAGTAGAAGTAAGCTCCTCCTCTTCCCCTACTAAGTCCTAGTAATTATAAGGGTATAAGAGATATAAATAAAGCTAATAGAATCGCGCTAAATAAGAATATTACTTCTAGTTACCTCTCACTCCGTTATTCTTAAGGGTTAGGACTATAGGTTAAGATAATTATAGTATCTTCTAGTGAAGAGGGGATCGTGGAGACATAATATATATAATAGAACTCGTATACTTAGAATACTATAATAGTAGGAAGGAGAGAAGGAGAGGAGGACTGAGCTATATACATGAGCATATGCATAGCCGAGGGTCATGTGACCAGCCACGTGAGCGTCAGCCGTTTCCCCACTACATACGTCCCGGGCCTACTAGAGCTCATCCCGAGCTCTGAACCATAA
>JAJTUR010000225.1:0-51639 GCA_021399475.1 Hyaloscypha finlandica
TGCCTCCTATAGAGAAAACAAAGCAGCGGACATTACCAAAGGCTTCAGAGCCGCAATGAAGATTGACCACAACAAAGCACTCTTCGACACCACACTCTGTACCACTTTTTCCGAACTTGCGATCACCAATCCGAAGGCGCCGTATGTGATTGGGACACAAGTCCATCTAGACTCGAGTAGTGATGCGGCTTTGGTGGACACGATTGCCACCCACTATCCGTGGATTGGCAATTTAGTGAGATTCAACCTTCGTTCCTTGTCATGGACAGGGCAAAGAACTCAGTATTTTAAGGTACCATAAAGTCATTGGGTTTAATCCTAAATGAGAACTGGGACCCCATCCCCGAATCCAAACGAGACACCCGTGCCGCACTTCAAACAACAGCAGATGCCTACCTCGATCTGTGGTCCTAAAAAGCCACTAAACCCATCGGTTCCTGGCCCATGCCGCGCCAGCGGATGGAAGGCCCTTCTTACACGGGCAAAGGCATAAATGCTAAGTCGTGTAATGTTGGGGTTCCTAGTGGGAATGAACCTGAGAATATAGATCGACGTTATGTAATTGACGAGAATATTAGGAGTGCGAGTATGCTATGCGTGTTTCAGACGATGGAGAATGCCCCGGACTCACATGAGATAATGCTGGAGGGGGGTAAAATTAGGTGTGTCCAGATTATGACGCCGATGAGGTCGAGTAAGGCGATTGGGGATGGGGTGGGAGAGAGAGTTGAGGAAATAGGAAGGTCAAGGTGATTTGAAGACATAGCAGTTTGATTTGGGGGTTTGAATCTAGTTCTCAGCCCCTCTAAACTTTCAAAAAACCGCAAGGAAAAGCTTTTTGAAGTCGAGAGATGCAAAACCACCCATCTCGAGTGCCATTCAGGTCGGCAACGATGTCGAAAACTTGAGATTGAGCGCTTCCTAGCAGTCCCTGCAAAGAGCAGAACAATTAGAAACTCACAACTGCACGAAACCCGCCCAACCCCCAACCCCTTCTATCAATTGTATATCTTCTCATACGCAAGAGGGTCGAAATATCTCCATCCACGGCCTCCTGCAACATCTGCAGAGCAAGGCGCAGTATCAGAGTCATTCCAATCCTTGAAGATAATCTCAAGTCTAGCTTTATTTCCAGCGTCCCTCAAGACAAGTTCAAAATGTGTGCGAAACCTGTCGTTAAGCTCCTCTCGCCAAAGCTCTTGACCGATGCCCTGGTTCACACCAACTTGAGCACACCAGTTCCTAACCAGAATGTTGAGTTGCTGGAGGCTTGGCAGGTACGACAAGAGATCGACAACACCCTGTGGGGAGTGCTCCGTATGGCTGAGACCACTGGGTTGGTAACCAGTATGGTTCATGGTCAAGATTTGGATCTTGCCGATGTCATCGGGGTGGAGGTTGCATTGCCGCGGCCGGAAATAGGATGGCGGAGGTGTGACGAATTGATCGACTTCAAAGTTGACGTACACTGTTCTCTTCTGGTGCTCCTCTGGAAGGTAGAAGCAACCATCTTCGTGAGCATCATAATGCGGCCACTTCGCAATACATGTCTTGTAGTATCTCAATCCCTCCCGTCGCACTTCCCGAGAGGTGAAAAGGATCGAGGGTCTACCCTCATCATTTTGGCGGAAGATCCCGAGAACTCTGGGTGTGTAGGCTGCGACTTTCCATATTTTGTTTTGGATCTCCCGAGGCAACTTGGGGAAGAGAATAAACTCCTTGAGTGGTTCTGCTGGGAGCTGGAGTCGTGGAAGCTGGACAAGAAGGGACTTGAGACGGGAAGACATCTTTCCAGGGGGGAGCAAGAATTCGGAGGCAGGCTGCGTGGTCTGTTTCGGGGATTGTCCTGCACTGACTTTGGAGAATTGGAGATACCTCTTTGGAGGTTGCTGCTGGGTTGCTGCTATGGTGATGAAAAAGCCGTCAAGCCCACATGCTGCGTAGCTGTCTATGAGGTCGAGATACCCAGATCAGATGGTATGTCGATGGAGAGTGTTGTGGATCAAGAGGGAGGACTGACGTAGGCCGTATCCATAAAGGGAGAAATCTCTGTGCAACTGAAGAGAGTAAAGTCAAAGCATGCTAACTTGGTGCTCCTATGGTCTTTGGGTTGTAAGGGATTGTGCCCGTCTAGACGTCAAATCCAAAAAGTGAAAGAAAGCAAAGCGATGTCGGCCCTTGCACTGCAAGGTGAACGATCTGTGCACGATTCTATGATTTTCCCCTCCTTTTGGGATTAGGGGGTTATCTATAGCGGCGAGGCATCCCTCAAAATAAACATAGATCTGTTATAGCAGCGAGGCTTTTCATTGGTGTTCCGCACTGTTTTCTTCTTTTTTTTTCAGGACGCAGGAAGTGCAGTATTTACTTGCATATTGTATTCAACGTTGAAGAGTTCAGCAACACGGAGTGATGAGCAGTAATACTACTTGAATCATGGCTTCCAAGTCGCAGTCACGTTTCCTTCCTGCACGGAAGCGAACAAAACAAGCAACTTCATCGTTCAGTTTTGCTATCCCTTCATTCGGCAACTCCACCAAGCAAGACTCAGATTCATCAAACAATCTCGATCTTGAATCAGACGACATGTCTCGAGTCCAGGAGCGGTTGAAGCAACTTCCTCCAGTCGTGGTCCAACTGTAAGTAGTGAACCCGAAACCCCTTTACTAGTGATGGTAGTTTAAGCACTTCTTCTCTACACACGACTCGGAAGACCGTAAGATTCTCTTCACCGAGCAAATACTGACTGTCTTAATGTGCAGTCCGACGGGCCCTGAGGAGTTCACTCTCTTCCACAAGCTAACAATCGAACTACGACTCCGCATTTGGAAGTTTGCCGCACACCAACCTCACGATATCAGACTCCACTCACCTATCAGGAGATACCCGATGATGCCCTACGAACTTTCGGGACGAAATAAAGTTCCATCGATTCTCCACACCTGCAGAGAGAGTCGAAATGAGAGTCTGAAATATTATACAAAATGCAACGAGAGATCAGAAGTATTTCCTTCCATGGCGACGCGGGAGAAGACAGTGTACGTCAACTTCAACAGCGATCAGTTCATACATACCTGCATTTGTACTATTCCACGCAACAATTACATGGGGGAGATCCACGATTGGCCGGTATTCATCACAGGTTACAATTTCGATATTGAGGTTCTAAGGAAAATCAAGCTCTTCACGGTTGACTATTCCTCTTGTGCGTGCTATGACGATTTGAAGAGACTCAAGGCGTTTTTCGAACTCGATAGGATGTCAGAACAACTTGAGGAAGTCACGCTGAGAGTTGGTCTCAACAAGCCATTGGACTTTTGTAAACGGGCACCATTATCCGAGCAGACTGATGACGATATCCGGAGAGGACTGATGGAATTCTGGCTTAGCATGGCGAAGGCACAACCGAAGTCATACAAATGGTGTCTGCCGTTTCAGGTGGAATGTAGTGTGGAGGAAAATGAGGTGCTTCGCGTGACAAGTGGAGATTTGAAGGAATACCTCAGTTCACAGCTGCTGCTTTCAGTAGAGGCTTTTTTCAAGAAATGAGAAAAGCAAGCAGGAACACTGAGTGGCAACGCGGGTCATTGGGCATTCTAGAGTAGGCTGGTGGGATGACAAATAATGGCTCTAGCCAGAGGCCTAGATGCGATTTGGTACAGAGAACACAGTGGCCATCAAGACGGCCAGGAGTTTCCGAGGACTTGGACTTGAACTTTACGAGCTTGCTTCATACACTGCCTCTTCCCTGGAAGAAGCAGAGTCTGACCTTATCAAAAGTTGTCATTTGCAGACTGTGTCCCTCTGGACCTGCTGAATACCTACCGTTCCCAACCTTATGTGCATTTTCTTGATCAGTTTCCCGTGACCCATGTGTTATGAAATTCACCGCTGCGACTGACGGAAATCGTGACTTCCCCGATCTCGCTTGAAAGAAAATTCCACCCCTTGAACAATCTTCGAAAATCGCCGATTGGCAACCATAGTCACTGGTCCACTGATTAACAACTGTACAGAATGTCATCCGACCCTTGCACATATTGTCCGCCTCCAAAACCCTCCGTCAAGTCATGGCAAACACATACTCGAGCTCCCGAAACCTTTATCCGATTCCCGAAACTTGCCCCCGAAATACGAATTAAGATTTGGCGACTTGCTGCCTCCGAGCCGCGAGAGATCAAGCTCTACGTGCTGTCTCCAGAATGGATGGATACCAAAATGAAGGAGCAGACACGAGCTCCAGCTATTATGCACACATGTCGTGAATCACGGTGCGTGGAGTGCGAAAACCATGTTCCCCTTTCCAAGTCTTTAATAATTTCTATTATTAACTTCTCCTATTCTTACGCAATACTCCTCTTAGAATATTGCTGACTCTTAGTTTGTCTAGGGAGGAAGGAAAACATTTCTATACTGTTTGCGTCGAAAAAGCATCAAATTTGCACCGTCTCGGGTGGTCACCAACAAACCCCGAGACGATTTCTGGGGCAAAGAGCGTTGTTTGGGTCAATTTTGGCATCGATCGCTTTGTCTATGAGTCCGGTTACAACACTTCTTTCAGACGATACTACGAAGTAGGCTTCAATTTTGACAGGTTCGTGTTGAAGCAGATCCGACATTTGGGGCTCGCAAATACAAAGGTGTCAAACTTGGTGTGGGGCATCAATGAGCTGTACTATGGACGCGTGTTGTCTATTAAAAAGTTGAAGAGCTTCAAGATTATTCAAAGGATGTCAGGGATTGAGCATAACAAGGGCTGTCCACTACGTGAGCTGATTATGGACAAGATTCGCAATGAGGTGGCAGTCAATAAGAAAACATGGGGCTGGAAGGTGCGAGCGAAGATTGAGTGGAGGTCAAGGGAGGCGAAGCATTTGCCACGACGATCAGAGAATGCCTCTGTTGTGACAGCCGATGAGGAAATGATCTGGCAGTTGGAGGAGACCACTATTCTGTGACGGGGAGGGAAAATGAATAGGTTGTAGTCAGGGGTGTTCAGCTGGGGCTTGATATTCGATGAAAGGTCAAGAGATTCTTCCTTGCTCACATAATAGAATCACGAGAGTGTCTGTTGAATAGTTATATCTGTAAGAGAAAAGATCTCAATTTCTTCCTTCTGCTCCACTCCAGTCTGCAACGACTCCTCTTACTGTGGCATCTGCAAGTAAACTAATGCTACTGCAATCTGCATCCATTCATCATGTAAGCTTAAGCCCATCTATCCTCGTGGCCCACAACCCATCGGGATCCAAATTTCTCTGAATGGCTTTCAAAATCTCAGGAGCCTCAATCTCATAACTCTGTAACTGCTTCTGATCCTTCGTCGCATCATTCATAAATTTTGGATTATGATTCACTTCTCCCAAATCTCCATCTTTGAAATTCGTTTTCTTGACGCCAGCATATTTTTTTCTGAGCGTATGATTCAATTTGGGAAGTTATGTTGGCGGCGAAGGTTTGGGTGTCTGAGTTGCTGAGAACCTCCTCCTAGATAGTGTCGTATTCAATGAACATCTTGTCGCCGTAGTAGTGTAGCTGGTGCAGCACGTTGTTTCCAGAGGGAACGGAGGCAGAGATGGCAGGGATGAGGTACAGGAAGGGCTGGAAGGCCATGGCGAAAACGAACCCTGGGTGCCTTCGCGCTTTGCTCAGTACGTAGGACTTCCGGGCGCCGTAGTATTAATTGTAGAGATCGGTGTCATTGGTGGAGGGAAGATCGGGCAACGTGATTCCCTGGTGTTGTTAGCTGATTTGAGAAATTGGCAAAACATTGGGGAACATACGCGAATGAGAATCTGCATGCCACAGACCTTTCCGATATCAATGATATTGAGCTGGTTCAACTGTTAGCTGAGCTATTTCATCTTTCAAGTTAAAACTTACGAGATCAGTATATGACTGCGTTGTCAAGTTGGAGGTAATCGTTGGGATGGCGTCAAACTTGTCGAAGTTTCCGTCTTGGGGACTTAACCATTGTGAAAGCAAGGGCTCGCCTCCTACCCAGGCACCACGTTCCCCCACGTAAGGAACCAAAATCGTAACCATACCACATTTGGGTATTTTTTGCCAAAAATAGCCAAGACTTGGATTTCGCCTCCAACGCAGCCCTTTTTCGCCTTGCTGTCTTGCGGTGGCAGGATGACTTCTTTTGCTCGTACCTCGCTACAAAAAGCATAAGGCTTGATAGCGACTGAACGGACAATTCGGAATTTATCATTTGAGGCAAAGCTACACCACAACGCGGAGGAGGCGGGCATCTCGCGTTAAAATATCAGCAATCACCCTCGCCTAAAGTCAAGCAAATATCATCAATATAAATCTAAATCGTCTATAGCTTTTATATACCTAACCCTATTGCTACCAAGATTCGTGAACCTGCTTCGCATCTCGGTCACCGTTGTGGCTGATTCCATCCTCGACCATCTTGAATTCGTTGGAGACCATGATACCCTTTGACGGTGGGCGAGTATTCGCTGATAGCCCGGTATAACCCTCCAGGTTCTGCATCTTCACGCTGTTGACAATATGTTCCGCACTGTCGCTGAATGATAAGTTATCGGTGACAGGCTGCTTCGAACTAGCGGGTTTATGACGTTGATCTACCCTAGAGGACCCGTCACCCCCACCGATGGTTCGAAAGCCAGATGGATGCTTGGAGGCTGCCCCAGTAGAAGAGAGCGCACTGCCGAATAGTGGTTTCAACCATGACTTGAGCAGGGGGAATATCATTGGGAGGTTGGTGATGACCACTGAGACGAATGCTTCCCGCGTACCCCACTCACCAGCGAGCTGTGCACCGTGGACAGGATCCTGTTGATTAAGTAAAGTCAGATAAATGTGGCCCTGCCTAGGGGACATAAAGACGGAGGGTATCCTATAGCACCACCGAAACTTACCGTTGTAACAAAGATAGTCTTGAGAAGCGAGCAGACAAGGACAAATACGCCTGCACCAAGCACGAAAGTGGCGGCAAGTTTCTTCACGAGTCTCAGGCTCGTTCCCCAAAGCATGGGAAGCGGTACCATGATGAGGTAGAGATCGGTGACAACACTCGAGGCGAATGTGACCCATACGATCGGGCTTGCCACAGCACCTTGGCAGAAGTCTAGAAGCAAGGCTGTCAACAGCGGCTGGAGCAAGAATAAGACAAGTCGGAAGACCTACTGCCTGGATCCGGGTTGATCTGCCAGTAGTTGGAGAACGGCTGGCATGATCCATAGATCGTTATGACTGATGCAACAAATGTCAAACCGACGAGCCCAAATCCGATCCATATACGAATGCGAAAATGGTTGCTAAGTCCTTCCTATCAAGTACACAAATCAGTACCCCGACAGAGTAGGGATCAACGCCGTCCGGACATACCATGAGTCTGATGTAGAAGACGAGCATGGCCATCTTGAGCGTGCAGATCAAGCACACATAAGTGGTCCAACCCACCACTTGTATCTTGGAGCCGAATACTCTAAATAAAGCGGTTCGTCACCGTGCCCTGCGCGGTCTCTTTTCGGTCAGCGACGTACCTGAGTCCGTATTCCGTAGAATCGGGGGACAATGCAGCCCGCTCTGCGTCCGTCATGGCATTGTTTGCGAGACCTTGGCCGTGATTGACCGCGAAATATGCTAGAGTCGACTGCGCGGTGTAGAGCAACTATGGAGTTGGGACTACGTTAGTAATAGAAGCTGATGTGAAAGTCGCAGGGATCTCGCGATACGTACAATGGCAAGCCACACGATAAAGTCGTCTGCTCGAAGGTCTCTGATGCCCACAGCCTTCACTCGAGCATACGTCCTGACAATTGTTATGAGGACGCCAAACGCATAGAAAGTCCACAACTCAGTATTTAATGTGCGAAGGGCTGCTGCTATTGCTGCTGCCATAGCAGCCTGGGTAGCGGGATCAGACATCGCGACCACTGGCAGGCCAAACGGTCACTGTGTTGGAATCCTGAGGCTTTTGAATCAAGGCAGGTATCACCGAATCCCGATCCAAGCCGAAGCACAAGAAATGGGGGATGATTCTCAGATTTGTATAAGTCCCAGGAAAAAGGCTACAACTGAAATAGCACAAGAAATGTAGGAGAGCTATCAGATTTGTACCAGCCTCAAGACAATTGCCAGGGCTGGAATAGCACGCAGTCCGTTCCACTTGGAGTTGGAGGCATCATTTGCAACGGAGGAAGGTATAACAAGAGCATTAATGCCGAAAGAAAGCAAAACCTGCAAGGCGGCGCAAACTTTCACACAAGCGTATGAAACTCTTAGAGCTTGGCAGTGAGAGTACAGTATTTCTCAGGGGGTTTCATGGGAGACTAAGTGCTGATTGCGCCAATGCCAGAGCAGCATGAGGGGCGGCGGGGGAAGCGAGCATCGACTATCGCTGCAGGGAATTACACGTTTAAAGATCCCAGGAGGTAAGGGGGGCGGCGGGGGTGGGTGGGGAGAGTCCTCGTTCTCAGGTCAGCGAACGAGGATACTGTAAAGGGCAGCGATCTGCGAACTCCTGTACGAAGCGGATGCCGTCATTGGACATTTACCCTGGGCGGAATTATTACTGCATTGACCCCTATTGCGAGTGAAAAACTGCGTTGTTGTTGTTGAGAGTAAACGGTTGTAGCTACATGGCTGCTCGCTTCGTTTTCATTTACCGCGCCAGCATCCGCGCGTGCTCCACTGTCAGGAGGGGTTGTGTGTTCTTTCGGGAATCGGGAGTCGTTTGTCGGTTTTCCGAAAGATGGTTGGCTGGCCTGTCAGACGTGAGATTGGACCTCCTAAAAGAGACTAGCTCCTAACCACTTCCTCTACAGACGCATGCAGAACTCTTAGAAAGGTTGCCCAGCTGGCCCGCTTAGGGTCTCCACCAGTCCTGTTACAGGGGTTTTTTTTTATTCGTTTTCTTGAGTAGAGTGTACCTGGCCTTTGATGACCAAAAATCACTCCACCAGGTGGGGACGCCAAGCAGGCCGGCTCAACTACATATTATTTCCATTCGATAATTTCCAGCCTTGAAAAAGCCGGGCGTGCTGCGCCGCACAACGGCTACAGCCACCAGCCCGCTTCCCCGTTGGACCCGAGCAGCGAAAGTAAATTTATCAAGTACCAATAGACCCTCACTAAGGAAACAACTAAAAACCCCCACTGTAACGGGACAGGTGGACATGCCCAGCAGGCCAGAAGGGCTACCTTCCTGCGACATTCCTCCAGCAGGCGGGGATCTGGTGCAGCCACTGCCCAAATTTCCGGACTCCACCGGAAACGATTCCATATCCACGCCGCCGGATCCGTCGCACCTGCCCGATCAAGGTGTTTTCTCCTAAAGCACAACAACCTCCCTGTTGAAAAATTACACATGGACCATCCTTGCTCTGATGGCCGTGGGCCTGGAACCAAGGTAAACTGACATGTTCCGCAAGCGGTTGAATCCCACCCCCTCCGCCTTCTTGTTAGTCGAGCTGGCTTCCTACGAAGTACGGAGCATATCACGAAATGCTCTAGGTCAAGGATAGGAGACTGAGCTTCCTCGGATCAACCCCCATTGCCACGATCTTGCCCAACATTGACTGATCCATCGTCCATCCCAGCCGAACAGGGCCCGCAATACTGTAATTACCTTCATTGTGCAGTACGACTGTACGAGCCACGCGACCCGTAGTAATTACATTTATTGCAAGACCACCAAGTACAGCGTCCAGGTCTTGTAGGAAGACATATAATAGCTCACCCTGCTCCTCGTCCCCGTCCCAGTACAGCACCTGACGCACGTCGCCTTATCCGGGCATACCTTTCGTTTCAGCTGCTTTCCTGAGCCACACCGATGCATCACTGCAAACTGAAGCTCGCCGGCTTTTTGGCGTGGGCGGCAACAGTTGCCTGTCGAGGTGTCCCTGCACCCAGTCATGAGGCCCGTGAGGAATGCCCAGCAGGTGATGTGAACTACACACAGCTGGCGAAGAAGCTCTCAAAGACTGCTCAGATTTACCTGTCAGGTTCCGACGCATTCGATGCCGCTGTGGCTCGCTGGTCCAACCTGAGCACCCCCGTAGCAAACGTCGTGGTTGTTCCCAGCACCGAACATGACGTTGTCGAGACGGTGCGGCTCTCCAATATCCCTCATCTCCAATAACAGCTTTGCTTATCTTCTTACGGCTTAGGTCAACTTTGCAAACCTGCACTCGCTGCCTTTTCTCACCACCAATGGCGTGCATGGATCAATCACCACGCTGGGGAAAATGACCCATGGTATCGAAATCCATATGAGCGAGCTGAACAGCATCGCGATCGCCAAAAATGGGAAAACGGCCACCATTGGCGGTGGAGTCATGTCCAAGAACCTCACCGACGCGCTCTGGGCGGCAGGAAAACAGACAGGTGAGCATATGATGATTTTCTTGCACCACGATTATTGTAAAGGAAACCCGATGACTAATCTCGAGAGGCAGTAACTGGAACATGTGAATGTGTGAGCTATCTGGGTCCTGGTCTCGGAGGTGGTCACGGATGGCTTCAGGGTCGCTACGGACTCGTCTAGGACCAATTCGTCTCGATGAATGTCGTCCTGGCCAACGGCAACTTGATCACAGTCGATAAGAACTCCGAACTCTTCTGGGCAATGAAGGGCGCCGGTCACAACTTTGGCATTGTCACTTCCATGACTTCAAAAATCTATGACATTCAGAACCGCAACTATGCCATGGAGACGCTCATCTTCAGTGGCGATCAGGTCGAGGCCGTCTACAAAGTCGCCAATGAGCAGTGGCTTACAAAAGGCAAAACCATGCCCGTGAATCTCATCAACTGGTCGTATTGGTACTTCGATCCTACCACTGATCCGGACAAGGTGAGTCCAAAGCCCATGAGCGCGCGGATCATCCGCCATATTCTGACCGTGTTCAGCCCGTTATTGCAATGTATCTCATCCAGGAAGGAGTGAATGCTGTCGATGCGGCTTACACGAAGCCGTTCCTTAAACTCGGACCCATCACCAGCCAATCTTTGTCGGGAACCTATCGCGACTTGGCTGCATGGACTGGCATCTCTCTTGATGCTACACCCTGCAAGAAGACCGGAAACGCCAACCCACGCTTCCCCATCTATCTCAAGTCTTACAACACTACGGCTCAAGGACTGGTGTACGATCTTTTTAGGCAAGCTACTACAAATGCATCCAGTCCCTTCAGTAATTCGCTCTTCATGTTCGAGGGTTACTCCCAGCAGGGCGTGAAAGCGATCCGCGACGACGCGTCGGCCTTTGCCTATCGGGAAGACAATCTTCTCGTCGCCCCGCTCCTTACGTACACGCCCAACGGGCCGGGACTCGACGAGGTTGCCTCCAAGCTTGGAAATCAGATTCGCCAGATCCTCTACGAGGGCAGTGGAGAGACCAGTCTAAACACATATGTCAACTACGCCTACGGTGATGAAACGCCGGTGGCGTGGTACGGGAACGATGCATGGCGCCAGAACCGCTTGCGTGCTTTGAAGAAGCATTTCGACCCAATGGGCAAGTTTAGCTTTTACGCACCAATTGCATAGTAAGTTGCTACCGGTAAATTAAAATAGCAACTATTGGACAAATTCTTACCTTATGAATCCTCTTATCAATCTTCTAAAACTTAGCCCCTGGCCTGTGCAATTTGACTTGGTACTTCTGGAGACTTTCGAGGAGCAGAGCCCTCCATAACACTGTTGTGTCATAAAGTGGGAGTTCATGTTCTGGGTCACACAGAGCCAGTGTGTTAAAGGAATACTCAAACTACTTGAGTTACTTAAGTATATACTCAATGAGTATTGAGTAGAGTATAAGTAGAACATATTTTGACTGAGTAGAGTATGAGTAGTACCCACTACTCTACTCTAGTCATTTGACACACTGCGCGGCCTAGCCTTACTTTAGACAATTTGACAATTGTTGATTGTGTCTAAATTATTTCGGAAAATGCAACAAACTCAGAAGCTCGGCGAGTAATATTTCGTGTCTGGAAAACCGATGCGTCCAAGGCAGTTCCTTACCGTAGGAGCAACTTTGCCGCCCCCTTGCTAGCAGGCAATTTTAAGAGTTCGAAATTCTATGTCTGCATAATCTATGTCCGTCCCGTGTTGATGGCGGCTAGAACGTATGACAGAATCTCGGACCTTGAGACTTGAGTCATGAATCGCACCTGGGGGTACGGATGGGGAAAATAGGCTTTAAGCACCGAAAATGTGGAGTCTGTTTGAGCCATAAGCAAATATACTCGCTTAATTCAGGGGCTCGATCCCTTTATCCTAAGCGAGTTCAGCCTCCCTTGGTTTACCTGACCACAGTAAGTGCCAGATTGAAATTATGTAATAACACGAGTCAACATTTACGCCTTCGCTAGTTCAGATCTTTCGTTTATACTCATGTCTCCATCGCCTTCACTGTTCCCACCGTCGCAGACTTGAGGCCAGCTTTTGCCCGAGGAACCGTGTCTCTCCTATTGATACGAATATGACCTTTCTCATCTATCACATCTAACAGGTTCCTCGAGTTCTTTTATGTGAGTTTTTTCGATGGGACGCCTGGAGGGGACGAATTCTAACCAGGATTTTATAAGTGTGTAAAGACTTAAAGAAAATAGCTGAGTGATTTGGATTATAAAGGATAAGAAACTTACTTGCCAAAACACCGTAACATAAGCTCGTCAATACTCACTTCGGAAGAGGGTGAGTAAATTCGCTGAAAGGAAGCTTGAAGAGCTGACGCTAGAGGCTCTATCTTATACCACCAGATCTTACAACGGCCGCTAATGCCCCTTTTTTGATCCCTCTCAGGACGAGAGATAGGGCAGTATCGTTTGTTTTGCCCAAAGCAGCGAAGGGAATAATGGTTTGCAATGGTATGTAAAGGGCCTTGATTAAAGTCTGTATTCCAATACATCCGAGTCCGAGGCTCTTTATATATATCCCCATATATAAGCGTTCCAATAAACACATGTAGCTCCTACACAAGATGTCTGACCATTCGCGCGTTCAGGTTATCAAACACTTAAAACTATATCGTCGGCTATTCTGCTGTTAGCTCGAAGCAAGTATTCTCCCAGGATCTTCATGATATCTCTCTGGCTCGTGAAAATAGGACATCTCACTGGCGCGCCCAATGCGGTCGGTCCTGCTGAACTGAGCCCGGCCGTGACGGCGTCAAGTTGAGACTTCCCGGCTGGTGCTGTTCAGAAAATGGCCTCACGCCTCTCAGCAGATTCTCTCGGAAATAAGAACCTCGGTGTTTTTTTATATAAGTCCTAATCAAGTCCGGATCGCAGCCAAGGATCCTCGCGAAGCTTTTTTTCAGTATCCCCATCCTCGGGCAGCCATTGTAGCACTCTCCTGACAAATGTAAGAAACAGCGCCGTTTCTTCTCCCTCCATACAGGAAAGGCAATTATCGAGCTTGACTTTTGTGGGAATGATTTGAGGATGGGTGAAGTAGCCTGTTATAGAAATCAGAGCTATGGTCTGGTAGGGGGTGTTTGGACTTTTGACATGCCATTTGAATCGAAGAACGGTCCACCATAGTACTCACGAGCTGTTTTACACCAAGTCCCGCCTGGACTAGGAAATAACCGTTCCCAAGGAACGTCACGCCAATGTTTCTCTTGATCAATAAGCCTGTGAATGAGGTCTTGCGGCGGTGGGCCAAGAAGTGCTATTATGTCAGCAAACTGTGCCCAGTGTAGTCGATAGTTTCAACTAGTTGGAAAACTGCAGTTTTGAAGCTTTACTAGTCCGTTCACAGTTTAATCAAAATAGAACTAGTTCGTTTGAAAATATATTAGAAGTAGTTCGTTTAGACTACAAAACTGCAGTTTGAACTGCGGTTTAGAGCACGTGAAAATCACATGAGTATAAAACACCAAGAAACTGCTTCCACTACCCTATTCTTGATCTTTAATCTTAGGTCCAATAAACAAATCCTCATCTAGTACAAACTCCTTCAATTTATACCACAATTTCAAGCCTCAATCATCTTTATACTAAGCTTATTTGGACGCTTGAGAGCCTAACGGCCCCTTAATTGAGAGGACATGGTAGGTAGTTGTGGCTAGTGAGAAGTTTGTGAATAGCCTCAAGTACGTAATTTAGCTTGGTGGTGGAAGAGAATTTTCAATATTATTTTGCTAGTGCTATCTAATTCTACGCTAATTTACTAGGGAACGGGATAGGCGAGACAATACTCCGTTTATTGGGAAACTATTAGTTTAAACTACAGTTTAGACCCACTAAACCATTAAACTGTAGTTTAAACTAGCGAAGTATATATTCCTACTAGTCCGTTTACAGTTCTAATAAAAGCCAACTAGTTCGTTCAAACTGCAGTTCAAACTGCGAACTGCTAAACTATCGACTACACTGACTGTGCCTGAGCATTATACACGCCATTTTGTGACTTGAGGTGAACGAAGAGCTCCTTATCTTCTAAAAGCTCCAAAAGCTGCAGCGTCATTGATCAGTTGTTATTCTGTGAGCCCGGTACGACGCAAAATACTCACGAAGACGCACAAGTTCCAGATGTCAGCGCTATAGGACCACGGGATCCCTAGCAGGACCCCTGGAGCATGGTAGAGAGGTGGCTGTATCGGATGACGGAAGGGCTTCTCTCCATATCCTCGGTGTGCCAGACCAAAATCAGCAGTCTTTGGCAGCGTCCAGTATGATTTTAAGGCGCCAAAATCATTGTGCGATAGGTATAGATTCCGATCGCTGACAGTTTTTCGAGGCATTGGATGATCGCCTTGAGCGTTTACATACTCCTCAATCACGCTGGGATCCTCGAAACACATCATAATGTTGCCCGCCTTGAGATCTAAAGAGCCATTTTAGTATTCGCTAATCAATGTATTTAAATGTCTTAGGAACAGACCTGTATGGACGATCTGACACTCAGAATGGAGATAATTCAGCCCTTGCAAGATAAAATCAACGTATGTTTTAAGAAGCTAAGGCGGAATACGATCCCCAACGAGACGGTGTTGGAATTGGCTCAAAGGTTCTCGCATAGCTTCGAAAACCAAACACAAGCGAGCAGCTCCAGTAGGGTCGGTAGCTATAAAATGATCAAACGCAGCCCTAACAAATGCGAAGCCAGGAAGAGAAGGATATTTTGTGAGGCGTTTGTTAACTTCAAGTTCGTGCAGAATCGTGTCGCCATAGTTAGGGTTCGACGTAGTGATTTTGAGAGTTACGTGCTGGAAAGGCTGCCTTCAGAATCATCAGGGATTAGCACTTGATTTGGGAACGAGTGAGAAATCGTACCTCTCTAAGTCCTCTGCAAGCCATACAGTGGAAGCTGTGCCCCATCCAACCTTCGTTAGGATCTTATAGCAGTTATTGAGAACTTCCCCAGGGTTTTCAGGGTAGCAAAATTCAGGTCGATAGCCGGGGACTCGCCCCTCCTCAACCAGGACATTAGCAGGTAGAATTCTTGGAGGTCGAGAGGAGCTTATGATCGGACTTGATACAATGTATGGCAAATGTGAGTAGAGTGGCCGAGTGTATCGATAAAGTGGTTTAGGCACGATCATGTGTGCGTGATGGGTCACCAACGTATCTTGATAGATGGATGTTGAGACACGAAGCAGCTGTGTCGCGCGGCTCCTGTTATCCTCGTGGAACGCGCTAAGGTAAGCCACGTTTTTAGCGGGAAACCCGGGCGGCCTGATCTAACAAAGCAGCGAAACAAACCTGCTAACATAAAAATCGTGCACCAATAACTCTGCACATTACTGGTCCAGCCATAACGTCATATTTAAGCGATGTTCCTGCATTCACCTGCAAGTCAACTCGCACAACCCTTGTCCTTTTCGACAAAGTAATCATGTCAATAACGCGACCAGACAGGCTCCTCTTCTCAACGAAACAACAACGTCTCATCTCATCTTAAGCAGTACCTTCTAACGACGTTACATCTTCTGATTGACTTACTCCAAAGTCTCGAAGCAAGTCCGTGATGTCTCGCGTCCACCTCCTCTGTCAAGCCCTTCCGAAGCTCGAGATTCCGCTACCGCCCGCGGACAAGTTTACTCTCTTTCCGAAGCTTCCTCTAGAGTAACTAACCTATTTCTTTGTTCCGTATCCCGAACTCCTTACCGCGATGGTCGGGGAAATGGAGACATTCTCTCGGCTCCCTCCCTTGCAAAGAAATATGTTAATTTGTTGCAGGCTCCGCCACCGGATCTGGAGACTCACCTCAATGGTCCCTCGAACAATCCACCTCAAAATGCGAAACCTCGTATCAATGGATATATACGATGACCAGCCCGAAGCCCCAGCAGTCTTACACACGTCGCGTGAGTCTCGGAGGGAGGGGATGCGATACTACAACCTTTGTAGAGAGCTCAAGTCTGTTGCTGCACCCCGTTCGTTGAATCCAACTTGGGATCGTTTCAACTATGGCCGCAGAAATGTGGTATGGATCAACTTCAATGTTGACCGATTTAGCTACAGGCCAGGACTGCTTATGTTCCTGTCTATTGATGGAGATGAGACAGTTCATAGAGAGAAAAGCTTCAACTTTGAGGGCGCCGTCATGCAGAGAATCCGTAACTTGGTCACCTATATTGATGGCAGAGATTATGTTATTGCAATGGATTTGCTTAGAAGATTGGGAAGAGTGTTCGGTCGGTAGAGCATAAAGGTACTCGTAGTTCCTCAGAGGCGACGGGTCTACGAAGAAAACGGAGAACCAGTGTTGATGGAATACCGAAAGCAAGTTCAGGAAAGAACGTTTGCAGCGAATCTTGAGAAGGCAAAGCTAGCTTCTGGATGGGATGTTACTTGGCAGATTGAGAAGGAGTTTGGGAACTGGGTACGCGCTTATTGGCAGATATTTGGAAATGGCGCGAGGAGTGTACTGTACAATAGGGTGCTGCGAAGGAGTTGAAGCGGTAAAAAGCTGTCAACTTGCTGAGGGTAGAGCAGAGAATGGAAGCTCCGGCCACCACAAGTTACTCAGCAACCATGTAGGATGTTAGGGAAGAGTAACAGATATCCTGCGTTAAGGACCTTTCTCTTCTTACAGCGAATCGATTAATCTAGTTCTCTCATTAGTGATTTTAATTTTCGAACTTGGCAAGCTATAATGTCGTAAAATTATATTGGAAGCCTCGCTACTTATAAAAGCCACCACTTCGCCTACACCAAGACTATCTTCAAAATTTGTAACAAGGTACAACACAACTCCCTTTTTGAACCTCCCCTCGCATGAACCGAGAAGCTATACTATCAAACACTCAAGGCGGTTACGAGTCAAAACATCATATCTCGACTTCAGCTCCTTGGCGTTCAATTTCCCAAGCTGACCCGTCCCCTCAATTCCAACAACCTTCAGCCTCTTCCCAGAATTGCCACAAGAATTGCGGAACAAGATATGGTGCCACGTAACAAAGGAGCCAAGAGTGGTCCATCTGGGGTGTTTCAGCGACAGTACGGTGGACCAGCTGGGGGCAGCGGTAATTGGGCATGCGCCTGCGAAGTACGATCGAAAGGAATAAGATACCACACCAAATGTCCTGGGTCTGGATTCGTTCTCTCCGGAGAGGCTCGGTTCGACTGGAGTGTCTGATCAATCTTATTTCCTATCTGCACCCTCTAAGGAATTGGTGAAGTGCTATAGACTTGATATCATCATAAACACCCCACAAACTAAGGAGGTGAGTATCTGGAAAGAACATTTTGCTAAAGGCTGGGGTGTTGAGGAACGACTAGATTGCATAGATTACCTGTTGATTCATTCAGCGTGACAAATATTCCAAAATATTCCAATGAGCATTAAAAATTTATCTAGCTAATGTAATATCCTAAATGGAAACCCCAAGAATCTCTACGTACTGCGTAGACGCGCAATGACTTTCGTTGCTCCAAAACTGGCGTTACATATTGGCGCGTTATTGAGTTCTTGTGAATTTAGAGCATTCGTCATGAGCAACTCAAACATCTAGAGAATTTCGTGCAAGTGTCTGTGTTACTTCTTTCAAAACAGAAAACTACTTGGAGGTAGGAAAGGAAGGTGTTCTAGGGGAGGTTCTGGGTTTAAAGTCGATTAGAAAAGCCAGCAGAAGTGACTATTTCCTCAAAATTCAATCTAAATACACTAGATCCTGGGCGAAGGCACTTAAATATTATGTCTCGGTATCCAAAAAAAATCACCTCGAAGGGTTACCGATCTTCTACCGACGGTGGAAAAAACTCCTCGCACTCGAAATTCATTTCTCTCTCCGCGTCCTCCCAACGACTTCCAAACGCTTTTCTCGCTCACAGCTACACTCCGCCTGCAACCTAACCATACCGCATACCGCTCTTGAGAGCCAGGGCTCGCCATGTCTCGCGTGCAGCTCCTTTGCAGGGGGCTCCCAAAGCTTTCGGCCCCTTACCCTTACCCTTCCCTCGACACCTTCACTCTCTTCTCGAAGTTGCCACCAGAGCTGAGGAACAGGATTTGGAAGTACGCGGCGGGAGACCCAAGAAAGATTATCGTGATCATTGGAGTCGAGTACCGACAGAACACCGGTCAACTCCCTTCGCCCGCCATCCTTCGAACAACACGAGAGTCTCGTAATGAAGCCAAACGTTACTATACCCTCTGCGAAGACATTGCTAGTCCACCTAACTTTTGCATTGCGTCCATGCGCACCAAAGAAAACCCCCCAGCGAAGCCTTACAATAAGAGACCGGTCTGGATCAACTTTGCAGTTGATATCTTCACATGCGGACCAGAAGCATTCTACCACGGTCGCGACGTCAAAACTCGGTTCAACTTCAACGATACCGTTACCAACCAAATTCAACACGTGGAGTTGGTGTGCAGGAGGGGAATTGACGATTTGGAGAAGCATTTGAATAACTTCAAAGTGATACTAGTGCAAAAGAGCCTTGTAAGCTTCACGGCTGTCGTGTATCATTTCGATGAATCGGAAAGAACAGCTCGGTTAGAAAGAGAGATTGGGCTTCTGGAATGGGAAAAGAAATTGCTGGAGAAAATTAGGAAGCAACAAAAATGGGCTGGATGGGACGTGCAGCCTCAAATCGCCTGGAAAGTTATCTATGGGCCGCATAGTTGTGCTTATCTGGACAGCTGAGGAGCCGCCAATGGGTACGCGCCATTACCGCTCTTCCGAACTTGCTTTCGTTGACTAGGAGGGAGCCTGGTCAAAATGCTACTGGGGCCTTGGGGAGATTCGAGGAAAAGGATGGTGGATCAACGACAACCTCTATCTCCATGTATTCATCATACAGGTTGTAAGAATTGAAGCTGAGGGGCAATATGCAGTCTAAACGGTTCGTAGCAAATATTAGTACTTATTCTAATACCGTTCCACGAACTTGATTCCGAGCATCAATTTCACCACCCAGGGAAGATAATCGTATGCATCGTTTCTCGCAAGCCATATTCTATTCTTGCATCCGCTGTACTGTACAGGTTGGGACGTTAAAATGAGAGGAAATAATCAAGCCTTTATTTCCCTTGCTGTCTGTATACCTGATATTTATTCGTGCTCTTACAAATTGAACATTCAGTCAACAAGTTCCGCAAATGTCGTGGAAATTTATAAATTGAGGCGCGACCTTGCGCTTTGCTCATGTGAGCGAAAGTGGTATTTTTCTTAGCTGAGGGGCAGAGCCCTTTCATTCTTACCTCAAGAAGTCTTCTAAGGATCATGAGCAAACCCATCGTACTCTTGTGATTTTCAATCTTTCAAATGTGTTTCAAAGAACTCCCACCCACCGGCCCTCTTACTCATTAACGGAAGCCATTCATAAAGCCCTTGCCCTGAACAACTCTTGCCTCTGTACTGTAAGGAAACAGCATGCAAAAGACAGGAATATCCCTGTCCCAAAATGCTTCCAATAATACCGCCACCAAGCCATTACAACACACCGCCCGCGCAAAGTCTTGTATACATCCCTAGCTTACTTAATTATTTTCAGGATCAAGTATTTGTTGTCAAACTTTGTATTTGAATCTTAGACATTGAAGAAATAACCCAAGAATCCCCAAATTCTTTGTAATTGCCAAACGTACGGCTGATGAATGGTGGAGTGCTGATGTAAACAAAGCGATAAGGGGCATCACGTGACAAACCTGGAGAAGCGAGCTGGTCGAAGCTTCGCACACTACCTAGTAGGTACCTTTGTCGAGTGTTGATTTCAAACCACCTTCAACAGTCCCCAAATCGCATTTCCGTTATCCAGAGGAAAAGGATTCCAGGTGCAGAGACCCGCCTTCGACCTCAGCTAAGTCCCCTCTAGCAACGTTAAACACTCGAAAACTTGAACGCCGGAACACCGCGAAGCCACTTCACCTTCACCGCGACCATCGTGCTGGTTGTTGCAGTCTCTCCATTAACCGCACCACTTCATCACCTTGCACGAGGCTCCTCCAAACGAGATGTCTACTTCAGAGGAAGGGCCGATACCCAATAATTCAAGCCTCGAGGCACCCTCAACAACACGTGCTTCCATGGCCGGCAACACCCGACTTCGGACTCTCCTTCAAGCCCTTCCACCTCTTGAAACCTATTTGACTGCTCATTCCCTGCAAACATTCACGGTCTTTTCAAGGCTTCCTCTCGAGTAAGGATAATCTCTGGTTCCTGCTTCCATAATCGCCAGATTCCGAGACTGCCTTGCTTCGTCTCGTATACTCCCAACCTCTCACAACTTTGCTTTTCGAACATTCTTGCAGAGATACATGCTGACTGTTCAACGTTCTAGGCTTCGAAGCAGAGTCTGGCGCTTCGTAGCATTCGATTCCCGAGTTATCAAGTTAGTCCCCTACAACTTGCCCACGAATCCCCACGTCAAAGGACAGTCACAACATCCATCTATGCTTCATGCGTCCCGAGAAGCCAGAAGAGAAGGAATGCGGTACTATAGGAAGTGCCTGCAGAAGTGCTGCGACGTTCGGACACATTCGCAGAACGTCCCCTGTGGCAAGCCTCGAAACATCATATACGTCAACTTCAAGGTGGATCGATTCCACTACAGCATTTATGATCGATATGTGGTGAACGATGGAAAGATGGCATTCGATTGGAAGATAGTCCGGTGGGGTGGCTACAACTTTCAGATTAAGGACATGGTACGAATCAAACGCTTGGAAATCGAATTGTACTGCAGCATGTTTCCGCACCCGCTGGACGCGTTCAGAAATTTGAAGCATCTTCGAGACAACGTGAAATTTGAAGAGTGTACGTTTTTGGTCAAACGTTGGAATGGTCTAAATGAGGCTGGTAACGCTTCATTCGAAGACTCCTACAGAACGGCCGATTTTTACAGTTGCATGTCTAATAGCTTCGACCTCAGCTTCAAGCATTATCAGAAGCATAAGGGGCTAGATTTTGCCGTCAAGGTGAAATTGAGATCAAAGGGGGAATGGCATGATCTACCTCCTGGTCCATCAATCTTTCCGACCTATTCAAAGAAAACTTCAAACCGAGTTTCAGCGCGCATTGGAAAGGGAGAAGGTGAGAAAATCAGTGAGAAAGCTGAGGAAAACTTTGAATAGAAATCTGAACAAGAAGCTGAAAAGAAAGGTGGCAAGAGAACTGGAGTGGGAACTGTCAAACGAATTGCACCTGGCACTGGTGGAGCAAGCTGAGATTTGCCAAGAAATCCTGATTGGAGAATATTAAGATCCTTGGGCTTTGTAGTGTCAAGCTGCTCGTATAGTTGAAATTGGTGTTGGGTACCAGTTAAGCCGATGTCGAAATGTACTAGAAATAGCTGTAAAGATTTGTTCAGAGCTCAACAAAAGTCGGTAGCTGCTGAACTATGCAGATTCTAAGCAAATTCTTCAATTTTGATGTACAAGAATCTCGCTTGATGTGCCACAATCATCCTGTAAACACCTCAGAATAGATATGAAATGCCTTCCAACATATCCAAATCATTAATCTCAGAGTGCACCATTGAAATAGGAACAACATTAGAGCCCTAACTCTACTCCCATAACTCTTCAGAGTTCTCAAAATTTGACAAGTTCATTGCTGTTCAAAATAATTCACGCCTTGTTAGGCGAGGCGAAATTAACCCCCTATCGGTTCTCGCCGCTTTTATAAGAAGTGAAAATTACACACTAGAGCCTCCCGGTCGCACAATTCAAAATAATAATAAACTTCATGGTTTCTTCCTGGATTCCATCTCTCGTACCTACCAGCTCAAGCAGAACACCTCAAATGACTGCTTGCTGCAATCTGAGGCACCTCAAAGAGGACCTGTTTGAACTCAGGTAAGTGTTTGTTCCATACTAGTGGTGTGCTTTGCTTCCGGAGCTCAGTGTACTGAGGTTTGAGCTGCAAGGCTGGAACACAATTGTCTTTGGGGCACTGCACACCAGCTCCCGGGACATCGAACTCCTTTGAAGACCTTAAGTATGCTGACTCTAATTGTTTGGGGATAGAACAATGTCCCGCCTTAAGCAACTCCTGTCTTCTCTTCCCCGCCTTCAAGTTCGATCTCTAACCTTGGACACCTTTACTTGCTTCCCAAGGCTGCCAAAAGAGATTAGGAACAAGATATGGGCTCTTGCAGCATTGGAACCTCGAGTCATCCCGCTTTTCATCATGACACGAGATCTTGAGCATCGCAAGGTCTCCAGTCAAGCTGCACACCCGGCCATAGTTCATGTCAACACGGAATCTAGGGAGGAGGGGATGAGGTATTATGAGAGAGTCCTCGAGAAGTGCTCCGATTTTTGTCCACATCGAGACTTGCCTTACACCCCTGCATATCAACATGATGGAAGATGTTGTGGCCAGCGAATTCCAACCTACATCAACTTCGCCGTTGACAGGTTTCATCATGGATCGAATCTCAATCTGGTTATCAACAAAATGTGGAGCAGATACAACTTCGAGCTGGCTGTCCTGGAGAGAATCCAGAACTTGACTGCTGTGAAAATCTCACGAGAGAAGCCAAGCGAGACCTTCCAGCACACGCACGTGCCATACGAATACAGGATTCCCAGATACTGGTACTTTCCAACACGATACGATGACCTCGATCTGCACATATTCTTGAAGCGCGATGCTTTGAGAGAGCTTACTGTCAAGTTCATTGGTGATGGCAATCTCGGAGGACAGGAGGTATGGAATGAGGGCACCGTCTTTGAGAGCATGAGGCAAAATGAAGGAGTGCGGAGATTGAGGGAGGAGCTTGAGGAATACATCAAGGAGAAGAAGTTCAGTTGTGGGATTGAGATTGAAATGATCGTCGAGGAGGATGATTTGCAGCTGGAACGTCTTGGACGGCGCTCAATCCTTTACCTCAGGATCACTAAGACCAGTAAGAAGTGAAGCAACATCTCTCCACTCCCGATTAGTCAGGAGAAATAGCCGTTCTCACTGTTCTATGCAGGAACTACTCATAGAGAGCAACAAGTCTTCACTCATTGTTCCACTCAGAAGTTCGTGATTGCGTACAAGTATGCTTGTAAAATTTTGGTTCGACGCAATTGCGCCTATTTAAAAAGAAGAGCCAGCGGACCAATTTAAAAAATGATTGCAAACCCTCTGTTTCTCAATATAAAGGATAGACTTCAACACCTTCCGTCAGCCGATAACTTCTATTCACACCGCCACTACCAGTCAATTTCGCGGGTCAGCCAAGACAAAAAGGCTCTTCTTTATTCTCCTTTGCCGCTTCACCAGCAGGACACTGCTACCATATCACGATTTCAAGCTTCCTCCCGAGGTTAGGAGCCTCTATATTTCCTTCTCTCCTCTTCCTCTCACTTATTCTTGGCCGGTTAATCCAACCATCCAACGGTATTGTTGAAGGAAGAAGGGTGGTGAGGAACGAAGGAGTTGAGGCACATTTTAAAAGAACACCAGAGATAAACCATGGATATTGACTAAATTTCGCTTAAAATCAATCTGCAGGGGTGAATAGGGGTACATTTTAGCTGCTTCACTTGCTCTAGGTAAACAGACCACAACAAACAATTTCGAAGACCAATTCAATTCAACGACATATAGCTGCAACGAAGCCACCAACCTCAAACATGCTTTCAGGATTGCGCAGGCACTTGGAGCAGTCTCCCAAGCTTTTCGTCGACGAACTCTCCCCTCCGCCAACGCTTACTTGACTCCCAAATGCCCCCTCGAGCTTCGCAACAAGATCTGGAAGCCTACTTCTTTCTAAATCCGACGTACCAATATCGTCATTCAAATTAATCGAGGCTCCTCCTGCGCCGTCGTGGGCAGCGTCCCAAATTCCAGCGTCTTGTCGGTTAACTTCGAGTCACGAGCAGAGGCGAAGAAGCACTACACTTTCTGACCGCAAGGCTTGGACGATCCAAGAACAACTCCCCAGACAGCGCTTGGAATCTATTTTAACTTCAGTTTCAATCGCTCTAGTGTCCGCAGCTCTTCGACATCTGCCACCGCCACCATGTCCTGACATCTTATGTCTCATTGCATATACGTGCATCAATCAATGCATTTTATGTCTCACGGCATTTGGCAAATGCCAATTGCCAATTGCACACACTTTCAACTTGCAAATTCTCAATAAGGTCAGATTTATAGACTCAAAAGTTTACATATACTTCAGCCGGCATGCGTGGAAAAGCGAATTGAAAACTGTCCTTTCATGCTGGATTAGTAGAATTAAACGCGGTGTCGATGGGTGACACTTACCATACTTCAGCGAGAAGTAGTCCCAGTTATGTCGATGATGAGACTGTTGGGCATCATGTGTGGGTGATAGAGAGGAGAGAGTGGGCATTAAAGACGATGCAAAATGCTATCGCAGATTTAGGAGAGGAGAATTGGCTTGACATGGCATCTCTGGGAGTTGGCCGCAAGCGGTTGAGACCAACGTGCTGCGAGGAATTGATCTTGTCCCTGCGTTTATGGTTGATGGGGAGCTCATGTCGAGGTATATTGATCCAATGGAATCAGTAGACTAGAGGGCATACTCTGCTTCTCTTTCGAAGATATAAATATATCAGAATAAAGAAGCAGGATCTTGGCAAGAAACCAGGGAGGGGTTACGTGCGTGGAGATATCTATAGCTGTTGTGGATTGCTTCCAAAAATTAACCGTACACCGAACCATCTTGAGTACTCTCTGAAATCAAGGTTTCGATATCCATTTTGTTTTCTGAAAAGAACTAATCCTATTTGAAGAAACTATATTTGTCATTTCTAGCCTGCGTTCTCATTCTCGGTGGAAAATTCACCCCCAACCCCCAGGCGCGCCTGAGAGACTTTCGCTTCCGGCCCACCTTCTCTCCACAACACCACACCACATCCCCTCTTCGCCACTCCGCAAAATATCCAGATCTGCGGTGGAGCCACCCACTTCTCCAACTACGACAAGCAACGGAAGCACGCGTCCCTCAGTCCTGGTGGCACAGCTCAGACACTCTCCTTCCCAACACCACCTCAACGTCATAATACCCTTTCCGGTATCACAACCACTTGTCATTGCCACTTTTCACGCGATTGCAAGTCTCAGGATGGAGTTCTCTTCTTTCCCAATTCCGAAGAGCAGCGAAAACACGCGTTTTACAGCTCTTCTCTCTCAGCTGCCCAAACTCACCATCCCGCTTCCCCTCCAACCTCTCGAGACCTTCACCTTGTTCTCCAGGCTCCCGATCGATATTCGTGTCAAAATTTGGAAGTTGATGTCCACCCAACCGCGTAAGGTGAAGCTCTTCTTCGACATCTCGTCCGCGAGTCGCGCTGAGTCGCGCACAATCGAAGGCCAAAGCAAGATCCCCGTCGTCCTCCAAATCAACCGCGAGTCAAGAGAGGAAGGGCTACGATTCTATACCAAATGTAGGGAATCTGTTGAAGCCAAACTTGTTGGCCATTGGGTCAACCACATGTATATCAACTTCGAGGTCGATCATTTCTCGCACGCCTTCCCTCCCGGGAGTGCAATAGGCTGCAACTTCAACTTTGGCCAGGAGGTTCTGAAGAAAATAAAGTTCGTTGACGCAAATTTCTATGGCATGGATGAGGATCAATATTGCCAGTTCGCGTACTTTGTTCTGGCTCGGTTCTTGATGCTGGCTGAGAGTCTGGTCGATTTCCGCTTTACGATCACGTCTAATGATTACCAAGAATTCACAGGCTCCAGCGTTCTTCGACTCCATACTGTTGGTGGCCACTTGTTAGCTCGTTTTTGGGTGAAAGGACTTCTTGAGTATATGAATAGGTTAGCTGTCTGGTATGTAAGAAGAAGTCGACAAAGTCCAAAGTCCATCCCTGGGGGTGGTCAACAGTTAGCTACAAAGATTCCCCAGAACATTAGTGCTGTATTCAGTGAGGGGTTGACAGATGCTGCTGTCTGGCACTATTCTCTTCCAGACCTTGATAAGCTGCCTCGACAGGAGAAGCAAATTAAAGTCTAGTAAGGGTTTCTGGAACGGTTTGGAGGATCCACGGAGAGACTACTGAGACTGATCTCGTGATATGCTTAATTGACTGCAGTTCTTTTTGAGCAGAAGAGGACTTGGGTCGTTAGAATCTCACAAAGAGATTTGCCAAAGTGTAACTTCACTGCCGTAGCGATTATTGCATTCAAATAGCTCTCCTCCAGCAGTACCTTGGTATCAAATATTGATTTTCGCGTACCCAATGCTCTAATTTTGAACTCTTCGTCTTCGCAATCCAATCATGGGCACCACTGTTCTCAATTCGCCAAAGTCCTTTCGCTCCTTCCTTTCCAGCCACCCCTTTACCGAACTTCCCAACTTCTTCAACTCAACTTCCTCCCTCGACCAATATCAACTCAACACTACTACTCTCCACCACCGCCAACCTCCAAAATAGTGTCACTCCCCCTCTTCCACTCGAAAATAAGACTCGGCTGAGCGATCTCCTCTCGAAGCTTCCAAAACTGACCGTCGCCGGCTTCCCAGAGGACCTCAAGTCGTCCCCCTTGCTCCCGAAGCTGGTTATCGGGTTGTGAATCAAGATCTGGGCTACGCAGCCTGGCATCCGCAAACACTACATTTAACAGAGACCTGGCACTGGATGGAGCTAAAGGGCCGAGTGGGAATCGAGAACAACCACAAAGTCTCCGCCGTCCTGCAGACATGTTCCGAAGCCCACCAAAAAGGATTGAAGCATCAAGACGTGTTCATAAAGCGCTGCAGCATGGGTGCTAGCATTCACGACATCTTCGGCCACTCTAAGGATCTACATCAGTGCCCCAACGGTTAAGTTTACATCAATTTCAATATCGACGGATTTCTCCGTCTTGAATGCGAATATCTTCACGATCTGGAACTATACCAACTCGAAGCCAAAGACCTGGCCAAAATCTAGTCTCTCAATACCCGCCGGGGACGTTCCAATACTAGAGATATCAGGGAGTTGGAGCTATTCAGAACAACCAAGGACTTGCGGGAGCTGAACATTATGGTGAAGGCATATTCTTGGTACAGCGATTACGAGGAGGGCCCGCGATGCGAAGATGGCTTCATAACAAACACTGTGGGAAGGGAACTTTTCATTATTGAACATAGGTCGGCATTGTTGAGATATATTGCTTGGAGGAGAGAGCGCAATTGGGTCAATCGTAATGTGAGGACGAAGATGCGAAGGACCGGCGGTCATCTCAAGGTGTTGACGTGGGATGCAAGTAGAAGGTCATTGCCGAAGAGTCGTACTTGCACCCTGTCTCTGAGGGGGTGATTTTACTTTTGGGTGGCAGTGCTGGTAAACAATATGTTGAGGATACAATTGATGGTCAGCCTGACAGTGATGTAGACTAGGATGGATAGGATCGCAGCTTCTGTGTCAGAGATTTTGTTTTCTTAGCGGCATCATATTCCAGATTTCAAGGAAATTGAAGGCCTTGTAGCATAGAGGACTGTACAATCAACTTTCTTTGCTCACCAAAATCCGTCTCTTCCACCTCAGTCAGGAACATGATTTTCGAACTCTTTACGCTGGTAATTGGAAACCAGCCTAGGTATGGGATATTAGCTCTGAGAAGGGGCGTCACTCTTTAACATTTAACAGCTTTTTCAAAATAACACTTCGTTTTGCCTTTCACATATGGCTTTGACCCTTCCCTCCAAAGTGACCACAACTCCGAAATCTCCTCCAATTCAAGCCAAAAATATATATCGACTTCTCCCGTCAAGAATTAAAGCTCACGGCAAAGAACAAAATAAAACAACCCAAACATGGTAAGTTATTCAACCAACAACTTATTAATTCTCTCATGTAACTTACAAAATCCTATCTACACCCACATCCTCGTCCCCAATTTCAAACCTTCCTCACAACCTCCCCCTCAATAGCAATTCCCGCTGCAACGTCCTCCTCACTAATCGTCCTCTGCGGTCCCCTAAACCAGTGTCTACCACCGTACCCAAACGGCGTCACCCAACCCACCAAGCTAACCAGACTAATCCCGCCAATCATAATCGGCGCATAATTCAGCGTCTCGCTCGTCACAGGATACAGTTGCGGAAGCAGAAGCACAACACACAAGAATGAAATATACGATCCAGAAATTATAGCACAGGGAATGGTATATCGGCCGAGATTCCATTTTGCAGGTTCAAAAGAGTGGCGGCCAACCGTGTGCCGTGCCAGGATGGGGAACAAGTATGAGACGTTCGTGGCGATTGTAGCTGCGGCGGTGATGGCTGAGAAGGCGACGACGGAGCCGATGGCCGCGGTGGTAATGACAACAGACATACCCAGAACAAGCCAAGCGGCATGTATGGGCATGTGTGATTTCTTGCTGAGGCGGCGGAAGTATTTACTCCCTGGCAAAATGCCGTCGCGGGAGATGGCGTAGGTGACGCGCTGCGCGGACATGAAGCAGGACGCTGTGGCGCAGGTGGAGTCTATCCACAGCAGAGAGAGGATGGCGACTGCGCCATTTGGACCGACGAGCTGCACAAGGTATGCGGCCCAGTTGTTGGCGTAGGTGCCGGCTATGATGCCGTCGAAGTCTTGGATGCAGAAGAGGATTATGATGAGTGTTGGGACGGACATTAGCCAGGCGGAGAGGGTCGACATCCACATCCCCTTTGCGACGACCTCACTGGCTTCGTGGGTTTCTTCAGCCAGATGCACGGAGGCGTCGTAGCCGTAGAAGACCCAGGCACCGAAGAGAATGGAGATGATCCAGCAGTACGCATCACTCGCTTGCTTTTCTTCACCAAGATTGATCCCGTTGTAGAAATGTTTGAAGACTCCGGAACCGGACTGGAAACCGCCTGTTTGAACCGCCTTGATGGGGAGCCAGATCCAGTACATGACTACCAGTACGTGGAAGATCACGATGGCGAAGCGAAAGTACCATTGCAGGACTTTCTGGGTGATGACGTTGGGCGCCATGGCGAAGAACATGCCGATTGAGGTTAGAAGCCATGCGAACCAGCCTTTGGTGAGCACTTCGGTGTCAGGGTATTGGATTTCAAGGGCTGAAATGAGGAAATTTGTGGAGCCTTGCTGCACGCCTGGTACGACGCAGATCTGTGTGATATGAGTCCGTGATCAGTGGTCGCCGGTTGAGGGGTCCTACCCATCCTGCCCAGTTCCTGATGCTGTTAGCAAGATGTCTGGAATGGATCAGGCGGGAGACCTTACCACCAACCAGTCATCCAAGAGAGGAAGGGACTTCAAGCTAGTTAGCAAATACCTCTTGACCTCAACAGGGATAATATACCCCCATTTAGAACCACCTAATCTGTACGACCACTAGGTAATGGAGGAAATTAGCAGCTGCTCCATTAAGAGTGCTTCTTGCGAGGGGATAGTCTCGGGAGCAAATCATGAGACAGTCTGAAGCAGGAAATGGATTTTCCCTCAGTACCCACATAATAAATCCCTCCTGCAGTCGGAAGGGCAGCTGCGATTTCGGCCATCGAGAGACTGACAACGAAGGAAAGACCGCCAATCATAGTCCAGTTGGCAAAAGCAGCCGTTGGACCTCCTGTGCTGTAGAAAAACGGGAGTCAGTAACTGCATCACACGCCGCAGCCTGCAGATTTGCGGGAGCTCCCGAGACACTTAAAATAGGGCAGATTGCCTCTGGTTACTCACTACATGACAAAACCGAAGAGCACTGGAATGCCGGAAGCAAAGTTCATTGACTGAGCAGTATCAGCGCGGGCTCTTCACTCATTCCCTTTCGACCAACAGTAAACGTAGCAGCCCTAGTCGACAATTAGTCTCCATCTCCATCCCATTCAGCAGCAGCATACCAATTCTCAAACAGACCTAGCCCTCGAAAGAACTCCTGCTTGTAACCTAACTGGGCCAATTGATACTCATCTTGAGTGAAGATATTCTTCGTGACCGCCTCTTGAATCGATTCAGAGTCGCCTGCCATCGCGACAGGCTCAATCTTGTTGTCTGCAGCCTCTGGAGCCTTCTCCATCTTTTCCGATTTGCAGCTTGAATTGCGCAACAGTCGTGAGTATCATAGCAGAGTCAAGTTGTACAGGAACATAGGAACTCTGCAGGCCCAGTGATAGAGGAGGACAAATAAGGAGCAGGAATCTAAACCTGCAGCCAAGAAGTTCAGAAAAGTTTATTTTCGATAATAGAGACCAGGGTGGGCGATAAAACCATGCTCGAGTGACAAGGGAAGCTCCTTGGAAGGGGCACGTTGGTGGTTGGAGTGATTGGTCTGAGTGGGAGGCAAGGACTGAACTTTTGCCGTTTTGGGAAGCTTCATCCGGGGTAGCACTACTGAAGGTCAGGCCGCTCTTGCTGACCGAACCATTCTTATCGTGCACCCAGCTTGCATACTCATGCAGCTCAGCTGAGTACAAATCATATATGATAACGCTATGGTCCCAAGAGTGGGATGAGCTGGGACGTGCTACCACTGTTGTTTGAAAAGGTGAGAGAGGGCGAATTTTGCGATAGGGAACAAAGTCAGAACGACCTCGGGAATCTGTTCGGCAACTATGCGAGAGATGAAATGCATTCGGAATCTTGTCAGTAGTCTAAATCCTCCCACGTGTCTAACATGTGAACCTGTAGAAGCGCCATCTAATTCTACAATCCCAGCCAAACTATCAGACCTCCAGCCGCCAATATAAGTGTAGATGTCGGGTGAAAACTTAGTCGCAGAGTTAGCAGTGACCACCGGAGGTCTCGAGGTTGTGTGAACGTTCGAGTTCGAGAGAGCAGCCTAAGAGAAGTTCTGACTGCCCAAGAACACTCCAACAGTCTGCCCATCGGTGAGGCGCTGCATAAGAAGAATCGCTTCGGCGACGTGGCGTTCGAGGCACAGAAATTAATCGTAAGATTGAAGGTGCTGGCAGCACCATTGCAGATTGGTGTGACAGTTGTACCATCGTAGTCTCCGTAAAAGCTGATATTTGTGGATGGAATTGTTAAGAGGCCCAACGCATGATTCTCCTCGTATGGCCCATATAGCAGCTTCGAGTATGTGGTGGTAGCCTCAACACCTTGTGCTCCTGCCAACTTCGTATGTCTTCGCCGTCCTAACTCTGTTGTCTATGCCATTGAGTGTGACAGACCCTGCTGGAGAGCTGCTTGAGGTGAAGTTTTGGTAATGGCCGATAATCGACATGACTTGCGCGTAGGTGTAAGGAACCGTGAAGGTCACAGTATCAGCACCAGGATAGAATCCGGAGTTGCAGCAATTGGGGGACGAAGGATTGCTCAGCGCGGAGATGCCTGCAGCTCCCATGAGGAGAACGAGAAGAGTCGAGTACTTCATCGTAAGGATTGTTTTGGAAGACTTGAGAAAATAGGGGAAGATACGAAGAGCGGAGAGAATCTGGATCCTGGGAACAATGTCAGAAAGATACTGCCTTCAACTTACATGCCGCTCTTTGTTGCTTCGAGACAAGGTTGAGAATCGAGCTCGTCATGGTAGATGCGGAGGTCAAGGCACAACAGAGCCAGCAGCCAGCCTTCATTGCGGGGTACCATCCATTTGAGAACTCCCATTGACATAGAAAGCACCAGAAGTCAGGGAGGTATAAAGCTCTTGAGCTTGGTGTTTCTGGCGTACAGCTAGAAAATCTGGGCCTCGACGACGATGGCACGATAATTGCCTCGGGCAGCCATTGCTATGCTTCCACTCGTCCTTTCCCTGGAGTCATCATACTGGGGGAAGTATTCAATCGTGTTTTGGGTGTGTTGGGGCGCCCGGGGACTGAGAGCGTGGTACGGAAGAGATGAAATAAAGTTGTGGTCGTTCCTCGCTTGGAATGTTTTTGCGCCTAACCCAAAACGCGCTTTCCAGCACTCACCCCACGCGCTCTCCCTTTCTCTTCCTCTCTTCTTTCAGCAACTTCACTCCTCAACATCAAGGAATCACCGGAAGATGCATAGATCATATTTAATTTGTCGCATACCACGATATCATAAACCAGATCCCCAGCCGATGTCTGCAAAGAAGAAAGGATTAACTTCTACTGACTTCCTTCGTGTCTCGGTTTTGCTCCGTATACTTGCTAGCTACCTTGAGACCGATTGAGAGTCTCAAATATTTCTATTTCTATCCCGGAATCATTGCCGATGCCTAATCTCACCAATCTTCACCAATCCAACAATCCTCTCGCATTTGCACTGCACATCGAGGTTCGACCGCCGAGCTCCTTACAGACTGCGTGATGATGTTAGCAAATCACTCAACACTCCAGGAGAGACCTTCTTACATTGATCATCAGCTTTACCTTCCATAGAGAAGTTCTGGTTTTGAGCTGCAGGATGAATCTCGGCACCTGCTCTCCTCTCTGCACTGAGATGCAACTCCAGCAGTTCGTTCATGTGAGCCTGTAGAGCAGAGGCAGCGAAGGAAGAAGAGGATTCCTGCCTTCGACTCTCTTGCGCGTTTGCAATCATCTGATCGATTTCCGACGAAGTGTGCATCTTCAATGTTTCTAAGTCGGTAACCTTGGGCGACTTGGATGCGAAAACGCTGCATTCGATAATCGTACTATTCGCAGACTGGGGGAATGCTGCGAGAACAATCACAATTCCATATGCAACCCTTCTTACGATGGTAGTACCGGAGACTCTCAAGGTCTGCTTACCCAATTGAAACCGAGGAGGCAGGTAGCTGAGCCACCACTGCTCCTGCTGGCGATCTACGCGGGGCTCGAGAAAACCTGCCTGGGTCAGCGCATGCCACCCTTCTCACTAAGGAAACAGACCAAGGCACTTCCAGTTCACGGATGCTTCAATCTTCCAATCTACAATGCATTGCATCATTGCCACACCCCATCTTCTCAGGATGGTTTCCCCCTCTGCGGGACTCATACTTTCAATATCGCGCCTCGCATCAAAGTTGATGCATACCATCCCCTCCCGAACCTCAGTCTTCACTTCCCAAAGCCCGTTCTTCTCTTTGTCAAATTCTGGCACGTTTTCGAACTCCGGGGCTTTGATCAAGTGTCCTTTTGTATTGTAACTCCATCCGTGGTACCTGCACCCCAGTACTGTCGAGCTTCCACACGCTTTCTTTGTCACAGCATATGCGCGATGCCGACATACATTGTGGAACGTACGCAGCTGCTTATCCTTCCCCAGAATTACGATGAAGGAGAAACCTGCGAAATCGTAAGTTCGATAATCACCTGCTTTCTTGAACCTTGCTGCATGAGTTACGAAAAGCCAAGTCTTGATCATACTCTGTCAGAATTCTGCATGCGTTGAGCAGTGAAGTCACATGCCTTGCTGAAAATGGCTCGCCGTTCGAGCTCGAAGATGTTCTCATCTGTCCATCCACTCAAGATACTCATCCGTGGGAAGGACTCTTCAGAATCTACCAAACTCTTTTCTTGGGACGCTGCCATTTGTTTTTTCGCTAATGTCCCGCTCACCTGCTTCGGAAGCATTGTGATAGCTGTAATGATGAATCGTTCGATCCTCAGCGATGATATCACATATCCCAACATCATTGCGATGCCCAATCCATAGTAGTACGAATAAGCATCAAGGATCGCCATACTGCTGTGTCCAAGTGGAAGACCCCGAATATGTTTTGATCAGTTCTTGTAAAACAGTATTTCGAAATTTGTTTCCCACATGAGGAAGGATGTGGGGAGCAAAATCGAGAATTTCTTATTTAGCAATCGAGTCGAGAGCAGCTATGCTCTCGGGCTCCAGTTCCTTTTGATGCCCGACCAAGACGGCCAGAACCTAACAATTATCCGGATTCGGCTCAAACTTCCACCTGGCAATCAATTAAGTCACGATCTAACGCCCATTAGTCGCGGATGCAGCGGATTCGTTCCGACAATGGGGATGCTGCAGGTGCGCGTGGTAAAGTCCGATACGGAGCTTTTTGGCCCAGCAAAACCGAATTTCAAGCTTTTTCTGACCGAGGTGTTCGTGGAACGAAGGCATGGCCATGGTGATCCCAAGGCTTCCTGGATCGGATTTCCGCATTCGGGATGATTCGTGTACCCCGAAGTCCACCAACCGCCAATGATATCGCCCCGCCTGCTGCATCACGTTCAGCAACATCAAAGTATCGATATGACACTTCATCGTGCGGGGAATGGAATCAAGGAGAACCAAGACTCTCTCTTCAAGTCTCCGAGTTCTCATATGAGAGAGCATTTTAGTGTGACGAATCTGCCTATCGCCACTAAATCTCACAAAGGGCAAACATGGAATCGCTCTCTCGGACTCTACCGGCCTCTTGGTTTTGTAGCCCTGCGCTTTATCAGCTAGAACGCAGAGCTGTATTTCTCAAGGTAACTCCCCCTAGGGTTCCAAATGCGATCTCATAGCTGGCACTGAGATGGTCTAGTCATGGCATTTTCTCGGTCCCGTGACTCGATTTCAGAATCGAAGGGAGCCGGTCACATACGAGATTGCCCAAGTGACAATTATTGTTGAGAATACAAGTCCAGAAACAGATGGCATCACCAGTGATGGAATTATTGTCTATGCGGAAGACGAGGCAAGACTCTCCCAGCTGACCTCAAACCCCTGCTGAATTTCCTCAGGAAAGAGAAATCAAATACCACCTTACGCCCAGTGGTTTACTCTTCTCCACATTATCGCATAACGCTCCACCATTTGAAGAATACTTCGCTGGGCTAGAAGCTCTCACGAACACCGTCGATTTCACCAAGCTTCCCCACCGCCGCAGCATCTCATACTCCGGGCGCTTCAACTGGAAGACTATGTCCGTTCTTCATCCCCCCACCGGGGCCTCCTTCAATTTGTCACTAACTTTGCAGGATCGACGGTTTCCAAGAATGCCTTCACTGCCAATACACGCACCCGACCTTCTCCAAATTCTACCCACCCACCTTCTACTCCGTCACCAACCATTGCACCTTCAGTCAACACATCGCCGACCCCTCAAAACCCTCCGACGGGCTCTTCCTCTACTTCTTCCCGATCTGTACTTTGAACGTCTACGGCGGAGGCATGTCATCCTTCCGCACCTGCCCTGCCCCTGAACCTGGCATGAGCAGAATGGAGTTCGATTATTATCATAATGGCACAGAGGAGGAGTTTGAAGAGTACTTCAAATTTGTGAGGCAGGTTGCAGTGGAGGATTTCGAGCTTTGCGAGAAGGCGCAACAGGGGTTGGAGGGGGGCGTTTATCGCGAGGGGGTCTTAAATCCGGTTAAGGAGAACGGGGTGCTGTTTTATCAGAGACGGGTTAGGGAGTGTGTTTATCGGCAGTTTGATGCGGAGAAGAGGGAGAAGGAGGAGCAGAGGGGGGAGATGGTAGGTGAGGGGATGCAAGGTTCCGGGGAGAGTGCCGGCGGGGCTGTTGCGGTGCAATAGCGTGGTTGAGCAGAAGGTAGTGGTTCAAGGAGAAGATGATCTTGCCAAGCGTTATCTCTGGTTGTGGATATTTTTCAAGTCTTACCTCCGGTTGTTCACTCGACAGTTGAATACGGCACATCTTGTTTTCTACTTTAGCATTCCATGTTCTATGTCCTGCAGCTGATATTACTTCCCTGTCCAAAATACCCTACACCGAGTCCAACATCCATTAACGAGTCTGGTCCACCAGTGAGCTATCTGAAACGCTGAAAATACTCATGCTAGTAGTCGAACTCCCCTTCCTCGGGCCAGACCCAGTTCCACTGCACCTTGGGGAGATGCGTCGTCCTGGCTGGTGTATTCTCCATGAATAGAAACTCGAAATACCGCTGGTAGTAATCTCGCTCCTTGACTGCCCAAGGCGCAGGACCCCAATGTGAATTGTTCTTCATCTCTTCCTCCCTCTCAATGATTGAAACAACGACCCACGCCGCCAGCTTATCCACGTTCATGAAGCCAAACATCCTGCCCAAAGGATTCGCATATTCGTCATCCATATCCTCCTTCCGCAAGCATCGATATGAAAGCCACTTGATCTTCTTCAAAACATCCTTCTCGAAATTAAAGATGAGGCGCTCTCGCTTCCTCATGTCATGCTGGCTCTCAAACTTCAGCATGAAATCATCCACCTCAAAATTCACCCAGTGTCGATCAGCAGGGGCAACCGCCAGCTAGGGTTGGAGATGTGACCATGAGCAATGTCCCAACGGATCTGGTCTCTGATCTGCTCGGGCAGCTATTTGATCTCCTTATCTCCCAGATCCCACTCGAGGCATCCTTGTCCAGGCTGTCTATTCCAAGCATCGTAGATATATCGCGAACACGCACGCTCTCCAGTCTTGATGCATCGCATTCTCCGGGCTATGGCCAAAAGAGTGTAGTTCTGCAATCCAACGGCTCGGGACTCGCGCCCGATGTGCATGACTACCGGTTGGCGAGTCTGGTTCTGGATTGTGGATACAATGTAACTTCCTGGGTCAGAGAACGGACGAGGTTGACCTTTCGAGGCTAGAGCGCGGCGAGGGTCCAGATGGTAATGCGGAGTTCTGCCGCGAGCTTAGGGAAAAGTGTGAAGCAACGAAGGAGAATAGGATCTGGGATTTGGAGGGGGGGACGCTGCTGAGGACGGTGACGAACAGGACATCTTGGAGGGGGGGAGAGAATGTCGAAGCCGCGCAGAAGGCCAGCCGAGCTCCTTTTCGCTCTGAAAGCCGTGCGTTGCTTGTCTTTTGCTAGTGACGGACTAGAATTGGTTCCCCGTAAGTGAGCAGGCAAGGCGTTGCAGATAGAAGTTCGGCTCTTAAAGTGTTGGACTGAATGCTTGATTCTTGATTGTGTGTTGTTTTTAGGAAAGCTCAAGCTCCCTTAAAACTCTGGAAATTACGTCTCCATATTTAAAAGTGGGGCACAGTCCCTGATTTCCAACATTAAGCTAGTCTCAAAATTTATGCAATAGTACTTATTAATCAAAAGATAATGTTCCTAGGTTCAAACGTAAATGGCACCACTCCTTCTAAACTAACATTCTCTAGAGCGTAGCACCAACACCCCTCCCACACAATGCGCAACAAGAGGCCTCTACCGTAAGATCTACAATGAAATTTCGATAAACCCTAACCTTAATATTGGCCTGCAATAGGATAGCAGGAACTCTTCGCTGCGGCTGCTGAGACTGGGAGATTTAACTACATGACGATCGGAACGAATTCCACTTTAGGAATCAATGATTTAAAGTATCGAATTATAAAATATGTATCTAAAACTATACAACCTAAGGTTGAAATGCCAGCTGCTCAGTCTGCTCCATGGTAGGATGATGAACTATATTGTAACAATCTACAAGGAGGTTGACAGATGAAACGTCATCCAGCTCTTAAAAGGTCGCTTGCAAAAGCTGGAGCAATAATCAATAGACTTTCGAGATCTGAAGAAGAGTTAGATAAGAAGAGTTAGATGAGATGTTGCATTTCAAACAGGTAGTTGTATAACTTTATATCAAAGCACTAGACCTCCCAGGCAGACTGCCAGGAACATTGCTCCGATACTGCTACTCAATTAGTCACAGAGCCTTCAGGCATGCTGGAGTACCCACAACCGGTAGTACGTTCCCTCAAGGGGAAACCTTGCAGCAGAGCCCTGGGCGGGAGTGATTGGAGATGTTGAGGGATAGCGAGAGCCCCCATCGTTAATTGTGGCTGTTGCATTCAAAGTCTACGAGAACGCTATGTCAACTCCTGCAATAAATCTGACATTTTGAGAGTATATCTACCCAGTTTTTCGCAGACGAGAAGCCAGTGCCATTCGGGCCGCCGGGAACGACAATATCCACACACGATTCGTAAGTTTGGTCTGCTTTAGTACCAAACCAAAACCACTGTAACACCTAGGGAGAGTCAGTTCAAAGTCAAACCTTTCAGTATAGATAACTCACACATGTGCCTGGAACTGAGCAACTATTCCCCAAGTCCCTCGGTATTGTGACATTGAAGTTAGTGTTATTTGCCGGCAGCTGTGGAAGCGATTCATCCGCATAGCTCACAAAGCTGATTAACGGACCACCCACCGCCATATTCATCTTCGTATTGACGACACTAACGTTCATGGGCCCTTCATGTGCAATTGGGATACTTGCTCGCATATTGACAACCTGTCCGGGCTGCAAGGTCTGCACATTGGCGATATTGTCTTCAAATTGAAGCCCCTTGCAGAGAAACACGTCACACCTACTTGCGTTGAAGGTCTTCTCATTGAGCGCAGCTTCTGGCATTCCTTCGACGTGGCTGGTGTCGTCTGCAGTGACGAGAGCAGCGACTGATGCGCCGCAGGCGGAGACCATCGCGGGACCAACTGCCCGCGCCGGGGGGGAGGTAATCAAGCCATGACCAAGGACCGATGTCGCGAAGAAGAGATACGAATACAGCATTATAGAAGAGTGAGCTAGAACAAAGTACAAAACGAGCTAGGAAAACCAAAAACGAGTGGATGGTTGGAAGAGTGAAAATGGAGCAGATCGCGGCCAAGAGGGCGTCCGTAAGTATTTATGTCACTTTCGGTCCCAGCCCCATCTCATGCATCAGATTGACCATCACAAACTCCCATATTCCCGTTCGCCCTGGAAGAGATTTTCTTAGAAGAATTGAATATGACAGAAATTCTCCGTTGTGGGGGAAACGTTATTCTTCTGAGACAAGCAGCGTTTGGAGGTGGTGCACAAAGCGTGTCACGTTTAACAACACACGCGGAACAGTCCCAAAATCAGATCCGAAAAGATAGAGTTCGGCGGGTGAAAATCAAGGAGGGCCGAATAAACTATAAGCATATTACTTTGCCGTCGAGGACTTTGCCATGAGATGAAAGTTAAAGCTCGAGCGGATGTTGCTGATGCCGTTGTGCTTGTTTGGTCACCTACCACACAATGTGCTCGACGCACCTCAAAGTTTCCACCACTTACCAAAGGTTACAACATTTTGCAAACTTGGTTTCAATACCTGATGGATTTTCTCAGGCTGCTCTAAGTTCTAAGGATGGCTGTTGAAACTTAACGAAGTGCTAACGCTGAAGACGGATGGATTGCAGTTCGCAATGCTGCACCGGTGGCCGAAACATAACAAAACAAACCTAATATGGGAAGAGCGACTATGCTGGGAGGCAGCTTTTTAGGATATTCGAGCATCAAATTTCCACATCTCGTCTCCGTATCAGCCCCGGGGAGAGGGCGTATACCTCTGTGTAAGGGATCGGTCTATGTAAATTGTTATATCGAGAATAGGGAGGTTGGAAAGGAAGGTCCTTAACCTGTAGTATCTTGAGAATCGGGAGAAAGAAACGTTGTGTTGTTGTGAGTCATGCCGTCCTGGTGGTTCTGGTGAACAGGGGCAGGTCGCATTGCGTTCCTGTTCGAATTGGAAACATATCAACATTATTTTATGACTCGAGCCTCTTTTGTAGAATTGTGCAGGGAACTCTTTTCTGGGGAAGGTATAGCCCCCAAGCAAAGAAGAGATGTCGAGTCTTAAACTTGAAAATACACAAGCCCCAGGATAGATCCCGCCGGATTAGCTGCAAGCCGTGAAAAGAAAATACAAGTCTTGCAAGGCAGCTTCAATAACACCTTCTCAGCTTGACCGAGATCCATCTCACTTCGTGTTCTCCACCAGTGGCACTTTCTCTCTGCACAACAGCAGCCTGGTATCCTCCTCAGCTTAATTCCAATCAGCCCCCCAAGTGAGGATGGTCAATTGCAGACTGTTCTTTGAACCCCAGGCTTCAATTCTTGCTCGCAAACGTCTGTAATATTGTGCTGCTTCCTCTTTCCTCCCAAGATCGTTCAGAAAGCTTCCTCTCGGCTTTAAAAGTCCGTACTTGTATCCTTCCAAAAATTGGAATCTGACCTTCTTCAGCCCCTTCAGCGCAGTGTTCTCTCTGAGGCACCAATCGAGACTGCTGTAAGAACACGGTCTCGTCGCAACCATGTAATGGAGAATTTGGATCCGCGCCAGGTCGTCGGCTTTGAAAACGAAATCTACAGAATCCGGCCAGGGTGCAATTCTATCGACCATCCCATCCCTGGTTCCATAAGACAACGAAAACGAATCTAACTCGAAGTTAACCCAATGTACATTTCGCTCTTCTTCTTGTATGCGATCATGCTTCGAAACTTTCGTGTATCCAAACATGGAAGCATAGTCCGACGATCCATATCGACAGCTTGGGCAATCGCTTTTGCATTCTTGACCCTGTTCGATAATCCTGCTGTAGTACTTCTTGCCCACCGCTCGGGATTCCTTGCAGGCTTGAAGAACTGCGGGCTGAGGAAATCGCTCTAGATAACCCTTTGCGGAACGCTTCTTGATGGTGTTGTCGGTGGGATTTCTGGAGTAGAAGAGGGGAATGGAGCGCGGCTGGAGCGCAGCGTAGGTCCATATCATGTGGCGTAGCCTAGCACACGGAAAGTCAGCATCTGTCTCAATCAGAAGTTGTAGAGAGAATTCGAACGATAGAAGCGCGGTCAGGATACTGAAGAGTTCAGCGCAACTTGGAAGAAAAGAATATAGGAGCACGGTTGCGCTTACTCATTTTGAAGTTTGGGAAAGGGATGGAAGGTCTCAAGCGCTTTACAGTCTGGTTCTGGGATTTGAACAGGAGGGAGGCGAGACAGGAGCGACTTCACGCGTTCCATGTTGGGGAGGGCAGATGGTCGGGTGGGGAGAAAGGACATGGGACAATCCTTTGAACCTCTCCAAAGGGTGGTGTCGCTGAAGGAAGTTCGTTAGTTGCGGGAGGAAAGGCGGAGCATGGAAGGGACATTGGCTATGGCAATATCATTTTAGCGAGTGGGAACAAAACATGATCATTAAATATCGGGTATCTGGCAGTGAATGTGAACTCGAGTTTTATTATGGCCATTTAACAGGTGACATTATTGCCTTATGTTGAGACACATTCTGCTTCCACGGCTTTCCTCTCCACTGCCCTCCTCCAAAACCCTGTGCAAAAACATTGCGCCCAAGACATGCTGGTAAGGAAGGCACAACAGGCAATGAACCGTTGCTAACCCTTTCCCTCCAAACTACAAGCAATAATGCAGAGCTTGAGCTTCTTTCTGCCGCTTGGCGGATCCTCGGAAGGAGCACAAGGACAAAGACCGATATCCTTATCTCCCGTTGTCCTCCAATGAAATCCCCGCTTTGACAAAACTTTTATCGTCTTAATCCTACACTGGACGCAGCGTCGGTATGTTGAGATTAAGTTGAGACAATCCTTGGCTTCATATACCGACGGATTTGGATGCTTGCTGTGCTGGTTGAAGGTTGCAAAACGCACACTGACAACCTTTGCGATACCTAGAAGAAGCCACAAGTTTCGGTAGAACATTCGGTCATAAATGGCATCCTTAGGCTTCAGTATTTCGATGTGTTGGATCCTCTTGATGATTCCCCGCTTAAAGTTAAAGTCGGAGATTTTCGAGTAGAGAACGGCGAAACTGTGTAATGTTGGCACCTCGAATACGAAGCGGTCGACTGAGAAGTTGACAAAGACAGTTTTCGAGCCCACCGGTCCTTCGTTTCGACCATATTCCAAAGCCATGCACTCATCTTAAGCCTTCAGTCCCACCGCCCTTGACTCGCGACACGCATACAGGATCCCGGGGTGTCTCGTCTGTTCTGCCGCTTGCATTGTTTCTGCCTGACCTCCTGCCTGTTTCCCAATGACGAGCAGCTTGACAGTTCTTGTTTCGGAGGCATCGTATTCCCAGATCATATCGCGGATCTAACGATGAATTAGGAACGTGGATTCTCTCCTTCAAGCGGGATCTCAGGACGCGGAGACCCAACTCTCAAGACAAATGCTCGCTCCCGAGAAGATCTCTGGACCTGAATATTCAAATATGAAATGGTAGTTTGGTATCGAAATTAGCTTACCTCTGGTGCGAGCTTCGGGAAGAGGGTAAAATTAAGGAGGATGGTTGGAGGGCCGGAATTTCGAGGGGAGGAAGATTCGATAGAAGGGTCTTGAGTCGTGGCATCTTGGTGGGAATGATCAGGCTGATGGATAGTGATGGGACCGGAGAAGTTTGCTTTGCAACCCAGGCTGCTAGCCTCGATGGGAGGAAGTCGTTCTTCTTAAGTTGGGATGTGGGCAGAAAGGACAAGCTCGAGGCACCACAGGAAAATCAAAGTCACGGGGTTGGAAACACCTTAAATTATCACAGTGCATTTAATGCTGATTTTAGCTGAGAAGTGGAAAGAGTGAAATCGAGTGCAACTTAAATGTAAAATTTTCTTCTCCCACCTTCGACACCAGCAACTCTATATATGGACCTATTGAGTCTCGTCCGGCATGGAGCCAACTGCTTGGTATTACAAAGGCATTGGGGAGACTCGGTGGACCGAATGGAGCTGAGACTATTTTCGATCCCAGTGAGAAACAACAGTTTCAAGGGGTGCAATTCGATCTAAAGCCAGCAAACATATTGGTTGATGACAATGGCACTCGGATCATATCTGAATTTGGACAGTCCACCTTTCGAGAACCCACCAGGAGTTGTTCGAGGGGAGTTGTTCGAGGGTTGTGAACCAGAGAGGAACCGATGCGCATGTACCTCCAGAGATCGATAACCTTGACTCCCGTTTCAGTCGGCGATACGATATTTGGTCCCTTGGATGCATTATGTTAGAAGTCGTGGCATTCGTCCCTCTAGGCCATGAGGGCCTGCATGGCGAAAGGGGGCTCGATCATGTCCGCTTCACAAGGTCCTCTTGGGGCTCACAGAAAGATCACAGATTTTTCTGCCAGGAGTCCCCAAAAGGTAAATGTATTGTCAAGAAAGAAATTATTGCCTTCACGAATTAGACTGTCTTCGTGACCAGCAAAAATGCCGAATGTTCGTCGAGAGCATTCTCGAACTAATAACAAAGATGCTGGAACCTGTGGCCGAGCACAGAATCGAGATTGGAGAGTGTGCTCTTGAGGGTATCCGGTACGTCTTGGGTCTGCATGACAGGGTCCGAAGTCTGCGAGTAAGATCGTCACCACTGACTTCGCAAAGCATTTTGCATTCGAGACAAAACGATTGGCAATCGGTCTCCTTGTACCGAGGCCGATAGCGATACTCCTGCTAAAACCCGGTTTGCACGTTGCACTTGACATTGCGCACATTATATATAGTATTAGAAAATCAAAACTTAATAATTAATGATTCTATTGATAATACGTAATATCTAAGCCTTATTAGATATATTTGAGTTATTTTGGCCTAATTAGGTAAAGCAAATAGTATTGATTCTAGGAATAATTCAAGTTTATAGATCGTAGGTGGGTGAAGCCTGTTATTCACGTGACTCCCCCTCTCCTCCTACTATATAAACGCTACCTATACCTATACCTATAGGGCCTCCTTCCCTCTACTAACTAAACATATATATAATTCCACTAAGGTATTAGTCGTTGTCTTTGTCCCCTGTATCCCTCTTTATACTCTCTTAATACTTAGAATATTAAGTGATTTTTATTATACTTAAATATATCCTCTAATATCTCGCTATTCCTAGCTTCCCTATAGGCTTTCTATCCGTGTACCGGAACTTGGATAAAGAGAAAGGAAGGGAGAGGGGGAATATGAGAGATTTATATAGATTAAAAGGAGTAGTTACTATATATTAGTAGAGATTTTCCGTTAATTCTCACCTTACCTCACCCCGTACCACCTTACCTTAGCTAATATAAAAATACTACTAATAACTAGAATTATACGAATTCTATAGTAATTCGTTAATTAGCTTTATAGTAAGAAGGAGGGATCTATATAATATAGATTATATATTATCTAGAATTTATATCTATTTTACTACTCAAAAATGATATTCTACTATAGCTAAAACACTAACCTTTAGTACTTTATATACTATAATTTTTAGTACTAAAATAAAGATAATATTAATAGTAAGCTTATATGTGATAGTAAAAAATTATCTTATCTTTTAGCTTACCTAAGGAGTAGAAATATATATATACTTCTATACTAAAATATCTAGATAAAAGCACTACTTTATTTACTATTATATAACTTATTACTATTAAATACGAACTTTCTATAGAGGTTAAGAATATAATACTACTAATTCTACTTTATAGTATAAAAGTGTATAGAAAATTAGTATAGAAAATAATAAGTTTAGTTATCCCTATACTAATAAAAGTAGTTAATAGGAATCTCTCTATTCTACTATTCTAGTTAGGTATTTTATTAGTATTATTAAGAAAAGAAGTAAGGAGAGAGGAGAGATAGAGTATATATAAGTAAGTAATTAATTAAAAGTAAAATAGTCACAGAAATCTGGGGCTAGGGTGAGTTATATAATATTTACTTTATACTAGCTACCCCCTCGCCTTGATTATTTAAGGACTTATTTATACTACTTAAACCTTCTTTCTTATAACTATTTTCCTATTATTATATAACCTTTACGTAAGCTCTCGTCCTATTTTAAATAAGAATAATCTATTTAAAAATCATCTAGATTTAGGCCCTATACTAGCTGCCTTTATCTCTCACCTCCTTAATACTCTCCTTTAATATAATTACTATAGCCACTTACACGAATTAAGATAACTTCCTAGTTAATAATAAGGGCGAACTTGAAGTTACTACTACCCGGGTAAGCTATTTTTCTCACTAGATAGTATATAGGGCTAATATAATTAGCTCTAGGCTTATAGGATAATAGTAGAGTAGAACGAGATTATTAGCCTAAATTAAGCACTAAAAAGACTTCCTAAGTTTCGGAATTATGACGTAAACTACGCTAATACCCTTCTAATTAGTAAGGTACTATATAATTATCGAGTCTTTAAAGTTATTCTAATCTAATACTAGTGAGTTATTTGGCTAGCCTAGCTATTTGCCTTTCCTAATTAGGTTTAGTGGGGTCTTATAGACTACTAACCTATATAAAAAGTATATAAACGAGTAAGGAATCTTTATAGGTTATATTAAGCTAGAGGGTTATTATAACGGGGTATATAGTAACTATAAGAAGTAAGATAAGGGAGCTAAGTATAAAGTAAGGGATATAGATAAACATGAGTTTAGGTATATAGAGGAGCTACTAAAGGAGGAGTATAAGATAGTAAGGGGACGAAAAACTATAAAGCTAATTAACTATAGCTTAGCTAATAAAAGGAAGACTTAATAAATGAAGCCTAGCTATATAGTAAATAAGGGGGTTTTATATACTTAAAAATTCCTAAGAGTATAGCTTTTATATATAGAAAAACGTATAGAATTTAATTATCTAATCTTAATTCTATAAGGTAAACTAAAATTCCGAAACTAGCTAGTTAAGAGCTAAGTAAATGAGATCTAACTAAGTTAGCTTAGATCTAATTATTACTTATAGTTAATAACCTTAGAGTTACGTTTTACACGAGTCATATAATGAAATCGCTTAGGAGAAATAGGCTTAATACCTCTAGGCGTGCGGGGAGCAGGTATTTTCAGATACTTAGTATTAGTAGTAATAGAGGAAGGGGGGGTACTTAGGTCAATAGTAGCGGATAGGTATTAGGCTCTAGAGAGGATAGAGAAGGTCTAGGAGATTACTCTTCTAATATAGGTATATTAGAAGATGATAAGATAGAAATCAGGTAATTAGACGAACTTATAGTAGGCTCCTCTAGGGTAGGTTAGTCCGTAGTTAGGTTAGAGTCCGCGAGTAGAAAGGGATCCTAGATAAATATATATTAGAAAAAAAGGAAAAGAGAGGAGGAGAAGAGAGGAGAAGGGTTTATATAATTACTTCTAGGCTTACTAAAGGTTTAATAATAATAGAAGGACTTAAAGGTAGAGGTTCTAGTATAACTACTATAATGATTTCCCCCCTAGAGCAGGCGATAGTGCCCTAGGATTAGTAATAAAGGGATTATTAGGATTAATAATATAACTAAGCCAAATTAGCTCTTTATACTTAGCTATATTAACTACTCTTATAGCCTTATAATTAGATATATTATATAGTAGCTATATAAAAACATTTCCTCTAAGTCCTCGAGTAGTAGTGAGTAGTGACTTGAGCCTATGGATATACTCACTAACTAATTAGATTATTAAAGGGGTAATTTATAAGGTTTAGGGTTAACTCTAGTACTAGAATAAAGCTCAAGTTAATTCTTTAAGTACTTGAAAGTAAGGTAGTTATCGAAATTTATTATATAACTAGTAACCTAGCGTTCTCGAGTATTAGCTAAACATACTCTAATAGAAACTCCTTAATAAAGGAAATAGCGTGGTTTTGGAAGTAGTGAATATACTTAGCTATAAATATTAGTAGTTATATAGTATAAGAAAGGAGTAATATACTTATTACCTTCCTTATACCTTAACTATATCTTAGAGTCCTCGTAAGTATCTAATAATATATACTTGTACTTATATATAACCTAGTATATTAGGAACCTCTCTAGTACTAGTTATACCTTACCCTTCCCCTTTTACTACTAGGGTTACTTATTAGCTATATTAGGGTTATAGGAGTAATAGAAAGTAGTTACTAAGGTTCCCTATATACTAAGAAATAAGAAGTTATCTAGTATAAAGAGGGCTATATACTATAGTAATTAGGTTATTTCGGCGCCTAGTACTCTAGATTACTTAGATCCCACTATACTAGTAGGGTTTTATTAGTAGGGTTAGCTCGATTTCTAGGAGTATAAAAGCTAAAGGAGGAGGTCGAGATAAAGAGATACTATAACTTACTAAGGGCTACTTATTAAAGTAGATCTAGGGGTAATTACTAAGAGGCCTAAGGGCTAGAAATAAGTTATCTAAGGAGAGAAGAAGAAGCTATAATACCGCCGATATTATAAGAAGCTAACGAATACTACTCTACTTAGTAAGAGTAAGAAGAGTATTAGAAATAAGACTTATATATTAGATTCGATACTATTAGGTCTACGAGTATAGCACTAGTCACAAAACTCGATAATAAACTTATAGAAGCGCTCCTTAGGTCCTAGGCTATATTTAGGTAAGTATCTTACTATAGAGTTATATATATGATAAATTAATTAAAGTTAGTTCGATATAGTAATTAATTTTTTAAGGGAAGTTAAGGGATTTAAGAATAGAATTAGTTATAGAATAACTAAGAATTAATTTCTATAAGTAAATAATAAAGGATTAAGGGGAGGAATATATACCTTATATATCTAAGCTAACTAGCCCTTCCTAAGATTACTCACAATCTAAGCTATTATCCCTAATATATAAGAAGCCTTCCTAGGGGTCGTAGCGCTATAGGTTAGAAAGTTAGACTACTCTATAGTACCTAAGCTCGGAAATTAAGATTAGACTAGAAGATCTCACTTAGGGCGCTTCTTCTCGTAATAGTTACTTATAACCCCCGTGTGAATAACTAATTTAGCTAGAACTAGAAGTATTATAGCGTGTATATAATTATAAATTATAGCTCGAAGCGTATAATATATATAAATATATAAAGGAGTATTATACTTAGCCTAATATCTAAGAGCTATAAAGTATTAAGGTTAATACTACGGGAAAGTAGAGCCTAGTAGTACTAATTAAGTATTACTAGTAAGAGGTACTCGTCGAGATCTATAAAAATTAGTATATAGAGTGAGTTATATAACTAAAAAGATATATAAATCTACCTAATACTCGTAGTCCTTAAGGATTCTATTATAGAGATTAGTATTTACAGTTAAGCGTACTATTTGCCCCTACTTTAGATACTAATATAGGAAAAAAGGCTTACCCGAGACGTGGTTCGGGTATATAGGATTACCCGAATTATATACACGTTCTATAAATTAGTATATCTAAAGACCTCATCCTTAATTCGAGGTATATAAAGAGCTAATAGTATAATTCGATCCTATAGGTTCTAAGAATAGTACTACTCTTTATTTACTAGTTCTATAAAATAATTCTATATATAGGATATTAGCTAGATTATATATATGTACTAGAATAAGATTCTAAGGAGTTTTAGCCAAAAAAAAGCATATATAAGAAAGAGGTATAACTTATATACTACTGAAATAATTGGGAATACTCTAGCTCTTATTACTAGGATTTAATATACTAGTTCTTAGTACTTTTACCGAAATAGAAATAGTCTTAAATACGAAGAATAGAAGAATCTATAAGACAGAGAAGTAAAAGTGTACCTCTATAATAAGGGGAAGCTCTCTACCCTTATTAGCCCGAAAGAATATAGGCATATAGCCTAATTATATATAAGTATAAGATACTACTATATAACTAAATATAATATATAATTCGATATACTAATATAAACCTATATAATAGCCTAAGAATAGGCATTAATATATATATAAATATTAATACTAAAAGGAGAAAGCTTATTATACCTATTAATTAACTAAATATAGTCTAGATTAGGTATAATATACTCCCCCTTATTTAATTATATCCTTCTTATTCATTGAATAATAGCTTCGGGGTTAAGAATATATAATATTATAAATAAGGTATCTCTATATAAAACCTAACTAGTTAGCTTATATAATATAAACTAAGATTATAAGAAACTAATAGGAAAAAAGAGAAGATAATACTAAGTAACTAAATAGCTTATCTTTTAGAAATAGTCGCATAAAAGCCTCTACCTATAGCCTTTAATTTAGCTACTATTAAGCTCTTCCTATAGTATTTTAAATAGCTGAGTGTCCCTTTCTACCCTCTTAAATACACTCAATTACCGTAGAAGCCTTATTTCCCTCTATAGACGCGTCACTTAATATGTGTTAATATTAATCCCATAGTACTAAAGCTTAATAACTATCTCATTATTAGTATAGCTTATCCTAAATAGTATAGTAATCTAAGTATATAGATTTGGTGTATCTTTAGTAATTATACGTCTATAAATACCCTAGGAGCTTAGTCGTTAATAAAGCGTTCTTTCTGAGACTATCTAGCTAAAGGTTATTTCAATGTTTTAGGCGATTTCTTTAGTTATATAGTGAGCCTATATCTAGCTAATAATATAGGCTTAGATTAGGTCTAGATTTATCCGGGGGCGAGGTATCTTAATAGATTTATAAAGGAGTTATAGTTATTTTAATAGTTTTAATAATTTTCGCTATATTATTAATAAGTGAAGTATTGTTTTTAGTATATTAACCCCCCTAAAATTTTGCGACTATAGCTCTAAATTAATACTATAGTATTGATTTAGATCTAACTAAGTACTAAAACTCATACTACTAAAATAATTACGTATCGCGATTATATTAAGTCTTACTATAGTTTTATTAGTAATTAATATATATACCACTAAGTTATATTATAATTATAGATATTCTATTATCTATATTAGCTTCTCTATTAGTCGTACTAGTACCTCCCCACTTCCCCCTCCTATTAAGTAAGTTATAAAAGCTTATAGTATAAGCGCTATAACTTAGTGATATAAGCGCTATAGATTAGCGATATAAGTACTATAACTTAGAGCCAACCTATATAGTTATATAACTCTATAGATTATAAAATTATTACCGAGAAAGTTAAAAGTAAGAGAAGAAGCCTAGGAGTTAATAGCCTTTAGATATCTTAGTACTACTAAGATTTCTTTAAAATCGCACTTGTATTTATATAAAACTTATAGAGAGTAGCTAAATAGAAGCTTTTCGCGATTAATATTAGTAGTAGTATTTATATTTAACCCCTATTATTAAATCTCTCCTAAAATATAGTATATATCTACTACTCCTAAATACTATTAACCCCCCCTTAGCTTACGTAGTCTATAAGGCAAGTCCTATAGATTACGAGGCATATCTCGCTCACTATCTATATCCTCTCTATTACCTCCTATATTACTCGAAATATCTATATCCCCCTTATCCTCTACCTTACCTTTAGTATCCTTACCCTCCTCCTCTACTACTACCTCTTCTCCCTTCTAATTATATATCTGTTTTTATACTCTCTTTCTATATCTTATAAGTAGTCGAGGCTTTAGTATAAAGGGCTTTATAGATATAGAGCGAGGCTTTCTAGACTTTATAGGATTAGTATTAAGTTAATAGAATATATAGACTTTACTATTATTATTATATCTATAGTTTATATAAACGCTATCGAATTCATCTTTTATAACTATATAGTATTAGAAAGGGCCCCTTAGTCTCTTCTTATTACTATAAGTAGTATAAGCTTATAAAGGTTCTATACCACGAGTATATACTAAGCTTACCTCTAAATTCGCTTTACCTTTCTCTAATCCCTTTAGCTCCTTACCCTAATATAGTTTAATCTCTCTAACTTTAGCCTTATTATTAATTCGCTTTACTATATTAGTAGTATTATTAGGTAGTATAAGGAGATCGAAGTATTATTATAGAGGAATAGTAAGAGGAAGAGGAAGAGGATATATATAAGGAGGGGGTCGTAGAATAGAGGGGTTTATTAATTAAATATATTAACGAGAGAGGATATTATAGACTAAGTCTAGGTTATTAGAGGGTATATCATAGATATTATCCTTCTACTTATTCACGCCTTTATCGCCTTTTCTACTACCTTTATCTTTACTAGAGCCGCTACCTAAAGCTATATTTAATATATCTTTAATAGAAGAGAGCTTTAGGTAATAGTAGTATTATATATCGGAATTAAAGTTATATTTAAAGGAAGTTATAGTTTAGGTTAAGATTATAGCTAGTACGACTATGTCTTTATATTTACCTTTAAGGTATAAATATTCTTAGCTATACTAACTCGTAAAGCTTAGGCGTACTAATAGCTAAACTATACTCGACTCATATAGTTAGCTAATCTACTTCTAGAGTCCTAAGTAGATTTTTAATATAAGTTATATAAGTAAAGGGAAGTAACTAAAGGATATATTTAGCCTATTCCCTAGTACCCCCTCCTTAAATATCTAGAAATACTCTTAAGCTAATAATAAAGTTATATGAAAGTAGTTATATAACTATATAGGTTAGGATAATAGGATATACTAATAGGGAATATATTTTACTATTTGTATATAGTATATACTAGTTAAGAAGTAACTTATTTCTAATCTAGTTACCTCTTTACTATATTACTAATTATATTTACCCTTTACCTTTTCGTCTTTCCCTTTTTAGTAAGATTACCCTTTAAATTAAGTTTATATTATAGTACTAGACTTACTAGAATCTCACAGTTTTAGTTAACTAATTCGTAGTAATTAATAGACTCCCTTAAAGTATATACCTCGCTGTATTTATAAGAGATAAACTCCTAATTAGCTATAGAAGCCTCCTTAGCTTAGTCTTAGGACTATGAACTTTAATTAGTATAACTTAATAAATAATAAAATTAAATAC
>JAJTUR010000226.1:0-50449 GCA_021399475.1 Hyaloscypha finlandica
CCTAAGGTATACTAGTTTAATAGATAGAATATTTCAACTTCCTAGAATAGTATAGAGATATATATAAGGACTACCGTATCCCTAACGACGTTAAACGGGAAAGGATCATATGTTATATCTCCTAGGTCTTTAAGGAATAGATTAAGGCTATACCGGAATACTATATTAATAACCCGAGCTTACTAGGAAACCAAGTTTTACGAAGCCCTAATAAAGGAGTTCCGGGAAAACGACTAGGAAATATTAGAGTTAGCTATAACTACCTTTCTAGGATTATTACTTAGGCTAAGGCTAGAGGTTTATCTACGAAGTCTTATATTAATATATTTAACTAGGTATCTAAGGAACTAATATAAAAGAAGGAACTAGACGAGATTACTTAATACCAGGAATTCATATAAGGACTACCCCTAGGAGCTAGAGACCGGATTCTTAAGGATATAGCTTTTAGCCTACTAATATTTTAATATATATATATAGCGAGATATATAAGAAAGCTATACTATTTTACTAATACGAAGAGAAAAAGCACTACTTTAATATTACTAATAACCAGATATAGCTAAGATTTAATAGGAATACTAGAGGAAGTAGTATATAAATTAATCCTAGTACCAGAATTCGAATATACCTTACTAGTTCCCCCTATAGTTAATATTTACCCTAATTCTAGACTAGTATATATAGACCTAGGCCTTAGCCTATAGTATTCCTATAAAACCGACGAAAAGTAGTAAACCTATAAAACGGACGATATCGACTTCTTAATATAGAGCTAGAAAAACTAATAATTACTACTATTACTTAAGAAGACTTATAGAAATAACTCTAAAATATGTAGCTTCTATCTAGACAATATCTATAGAATACTTATATAGCCTAGATAATAGTAATAAGGATAGTAGTATCCTTAGTCTAGTAGGTATAACTCGGGTTCTCGTAGCGGATATAGTAGTAGTAGAGGAAGAGGTTATAGAGGATTATATAGTAGGTATAGTAGATATAGACGAGGTTTAGGAGCGAATATAGGACCTAGAATAGTAGAAAGAGCTTAGTAAGGGGAGAAAACGTTATATAAGTTAATACTACTTATGAAGTAATATAAGATATAAGGCTAAAGTACTACTATAGATACTATAGCTAGAAGAAGGATAATACTATTAATCCAAATTACGACTATTTCACCTAGATATATTATCCCTTAATAGAGGAGCTTTAGAATATAGGATATATCTATAGAGACGACTATAAGTAGTATAAAGGACTATATAAGATAGGGAGCGAGTATACCTTTCTTCCTTTAGAATAATTATTATTAGTATAATTAGATTATTTCTTAGCTTTATGGACAGAATATAACTATAATATTATAGTAAGACCTAGAAATATTTAATAATTAGCTAGAGAAGCTAAATAGTAAGATAGGAAAGGGAAGTAGTAATAGCTATAGTACTAGTAGGAAATAGATAAGCTATTTAACTTAGAGTAAATAGTATAGGATTAGAGATCCTTCTAGAGTAGAATTAATAGTTAGTATAAGGAGATAAATATACTTAATATTACTATTAATACTATATCTAGTTCTATAGCTAAAAGAAAGGGAAAGATATAGAAATAGTTAAGGAAGTCTTCTAGAGGCGAGCTAAAGCTAAGGAAAAGATACTATATATAAAAGGTAAAAGAATACTATTATTCGAGGGGCTAGATACTAGAGGGGTCTAGTAAATGAAATAGAGGTTAATATAACTAAGGATAAGTTAAATAAGTAGAAATATAAGGGACCTTAAACTATAAGGAGACGCCTAAGCCTAAAGTCGAAATATACTAAAAGGATTACTAAAGAAAGTAACTATTCTACTTCTAAGGATATAGAAAGGGATAAAGATACTTATTAATACCCTAAAGATACTAAATCTAGCTACTATACTTTAGAATTAGTAGATTAAGGATAATTCTTCTTACCTTACTATTATAGAAATAGGAAATACTATTATAACTAGTATAGTAGGATAAGTAAAAAGATCTACTAAACTTACTACTATAGTATATATAATAGATAGAATAATTAAGGGAGTAATATTCTAGCTATTTATTAGGACCTAAGAAAGTTATTTAACTAGAGGGGAATAATATCATATTCGTTTATTATTAGCTTAGAAGTATATTATATAAGCTCCGAAAATCAGATTCGTCCTTAGAGGTCTATAAGGTATTATTAAATATAATAGAATAATTAATACTAGAGTAGAGGTTAATATTCTCCCTAAAAGGATCTTAAGAAGTATTAGTAGAGTAGTATATAGTACTATAGATTACTATATATCTACTACTATAGGTAACGAATTCGGGTTCTTAGGAATAACTAAACTTAGGATTAAAGTTATAGATAGAGTAGGATACAAGATACCTTTTTCCTAGTTAAAGAAGTACCTAAGATTCTACTTAGTTAGCCTTTTATAGTAAAGATAAGGATAAATATTAAATATAGAAGTAATAGTTTATAGGATAGAGTATTTACTAATCGGATAATAATAGAAATACGTATACTATTATAATTATTCTACCTTTAAAGAAGGATACTAGATAATATAGAAAGAGATCTATAAGAGGATATTAAGCTCCTAGAGTTAAAGAAGTAAGTGATTCTAAGATAGAGATAGAAGGTAAAGAGGAAAACTAAGGCCTAGTATCTCGACTAGTATTAGTACTAGGGAAAATAGAGAGATACTAGAATTTCCTATAGATTTCTTTAATTTAGGTTCTAGAGTTTAGGAAAAGGAGGATATTTTTAGTAAACTAAAGCAGAAAAGGCCCTAGTTATAGTATTAATAAAGGTAGTTCTAGAGATAATAGAGGAAGAAGCTTAGAGGGTACTAAATAAGGAGATTTCTAAGGAAGAGGTAGACGAGTATCTCCCTATAGTAAAGGAATATATACCTAGTACTACTAAACCTAGAATATAAGAATAGGAAGGTTCCTAAAGATATAAGAAAGTTATAGAGATTCTTAGGAGGATTAGAAAAAAGGAGGTCCCTTACCTAACTAAGAAGGAATATAGTAGGAAGGTTATAAATTTAGGGGATTAGATAAAAAGGGACTTAGAGAAAATAGTACTAGTACTTAAGGATAAAGATAATTATCCTAGTCTATTTATAGTTATAGGAGCTTATAAGAGAAAAGCTTAGAAAGTCTACCTAGTAGAATAAATAATAGAATAAGAGAAGGCCTAGAGGTTATCTAGACTAGTTTACGAGATCTAAAGTACGAGAATACCCTTAGGAATAACTTAGAAAGTATAAAGATTACTTATTACTAAGGATAACTATATTCTAAGGGATTATGACTTACTTAAGAATATCTAGATAGTTTATAAGTTAGAGACTAGCTCTAGGAGAAGAAGTAGCTATATTTAGGGAGCTAATACTTAACTATAAAGGAGCTATTATATTTAATTAGAAGGAGCTTAGAAAGGTATATAAAGATATTAGTTCACTTATACTAATTAAGACTATAGAATATAAGGTATAGTAGGAAAAGAACTTCCTATATCCTAAGGTACTAGTACTAGTAGTAGTGAAGATATTACTAGAGTATTTGGAATATAGAGTCCTCGAGAAATATAATAGTCCTTATTAGAATCTATAGTTCTTAGTTATAAAGAAAGTCTAGGGACTTATTAATTAATTAATACTACTATAAAGATGAATTCTATAATACTATAGGATACTAATTTACTACCTTTAGTAGATAAGTTTCTAAGGAATTCCTAGATATACTTATACCTCTTTAATTAATTTCTTCTCTAGGTATAATTAGCTTATATTAGATATTCGAAGTCGAGACTTAATAGCTTTTATAATACCTCTAGGGTTACTTAGGATAATGACTCTACCTTAGGGAGCTACTAATTCGGTTATATAGTTTATATAGTAGTTATAATAATTCTAGAGGATCTATTTCCTAAGATACTATACTATTTATTAATAATATTACTATAAAAGGCTATATATAGATTATAATAGAGAACTTATTCTTCCTAGGATTCGCTATTTATATATAAATACCTTTAGAATCTAGATATTATACTTAATAGGTTAAATGAGCTAGAGCGAGTATTAGAGAAAGTTATAGTTCTATATTAATAGTATAGTTATTATTAGATTTATTTATAGATCTCTTAGAGAAGTCCTACTAGTAATAGATTAGAAAGATTCTAAGATAATAGAGGTATAATAGTATAAAGGAAGGAAGGTATTTATTAGGATTATAGTATTTACTATATCTAGATTAAAGGGTTTTTAGTTATTACTAAACCTATTTACTAGTTAATAAAGAAGGGAGTTAAATAGAAATAAGAAGAGATTAGATTAATACTATATAAATACTTAAGGATAAACTTATCTTAGCTCTAATATTATATAAGATATACTATAATCCGAAGGAAGGTTAGGGTATAGTTATACTTATAGTAGATTCTAGCCTCTAGGGATAAGGCGGAATACTAGGTTAATATAAATAAAGGAAGGAAATAAGTTACTTAATATGAATTAGGGATATAGAATAAAGTAGAGTAGAAGTATATACTACTAAATAGGAGTATAGAGGGCTATTAAAGTATCTATAGAAAGTACGGTTTTAGCTATATAGTATATATTTTATCCTTAAGCTAGATACTAATATACTTATTATATAGTTAAATAAAGCGCTACTAATCTACCTAGAGCTCTAGTTACTCGTTAGCTAGTATAGATTTAGTTATTCGACTTTAAGGTTAAGTATATTAAGGGAATAAAGTATACTATAGCTAATAGATTATTAAGGAGGCTATTTTAGGAAGGAGATACTAAAGAAGAAGAGGATATTAATAACTAGATAACTATAGAGCTTAATACTATTAGAATTATACCTATTAGATAGAGGTTTAAGGGAAAGAGTTAGAAGTCACTAGATCACGTGATATAGTTTTAAGAGGTAGAATGCCCTCATACTCTATAGAATACCTAGACTATACTATACGAGTAGTAGAGGTTAATAGCGGTATATTTCTTAGTTAGAAAGCGAAGTTAAACCTTTAGAAAAGGATAAGTTAGGAAGTTATATAACCTTAGATATATCCGAGATTATATAACCCTCGGTAAAATACACGATTTACTTAGTAATAAAGCTACTCTACTAGATCTATTAGACGATAGCTATTCGAATAGAGCTAAGCTATTACTAATACCTTATAATACTTAAGAGACCTAAGGGATATTAAGAGCGGAATTCCGGAAGTTAAGTAGAGAAGCTAGGGTTATAGTATAAGAGATAGTTACTATAGAGGAATATAACTAAGGTATACCTACTATAACTAGTTATTAATAACTAGGAATAGAAGGAAATCGTTATTAAGGAGCTTTATAATAAGATTAGATATATAGGGAGAGAGAGTATATTTACTTTAGTAGTATATTAATATTACTAGGAAGGATACTATGATTTTTAAAGATATATATTATATCTTATAAGACTTATTAATATAAGAGTAAAAGGTAATAAGAGGAAGTACTATATCCTTGAAGGTAGCTCTACTTTTTTATTCTTTAGGGATTAATATAGTAAAATTACTGATTATAAGGGATTTAACTTACTAGTTATAGTAAGAGATAATTTTTCTAGATAAGTTAAGGCTCGACTATTATATAACCTAACTAGTAAGAAGGTTACTAAGTTTATCTAGGAAGAAATCGTATATAGGTATAGCTTATTTAGATACCTTAAGGTAGATAATAGAGTAGAATTTAAGGGAGTAGTAATTTAGGAACTTAATAAGCTAGGAATTAACTAAATATTATTTTAGCTTATAATTCTAAGGGAAATAGTATAATTAAATAGGATATTAGCTAATTATCTAAGCGCTTATTATATTAATAATAGGTAGAAAGAAGCCTTAGGTAATCTATTACTATATATACTATTTACTAATTAAGTTACTATTTATAAGCTAACTAGATTTACCCTATTTTATATAGTCTATAGCTAAGAAGCTATATTACTAGTAGAAAATAGTTTCTAATATAGAGAATACTTAGATAAGATAAAGTATATAATAGAAAACACTTTTAGAGTTATATATAAAGTAGATATTAATAAGAGATAAGGATATAGAGGAAGTATAGATAAAGAAGGACTATAGATACTAAGAAGGAAAAGAGTATTTCGATACTACTTATTAGATTTAATTAAAGCCTATTATAAAGGACGATTTAGTACTAGTATATAATATTAAGTTAATAGATTAAGATAAGTCGAGGAGTACGAAGTTATTATATAGATAATTAGGACTATATAAAGTTAAGAAAGCGGATTAACTAAAGGGATACTATATACTTAAGGAGCTTAATAGGACTAAACTTCGATAGATATATACTAGAATTAGCTTAAGTAATTCGTTAAGAGAAAAGGTTTCTAGTATTCTTCTAAGGATTACATTAGACTAGAGCTAAAGCTAGTAAACGAGCATTTAAGACTAATTCTAAGCTTAAGAGAGAAGCTATTAAGGAGTATAATAAACTAAATAGTACTTAGGAGATCAAAAAGGTACTAGAGTTATTATATATATTCCTATATACTAGAATTAGAGAGAGTAAAGTATATATCTTTATAGAGGACTAGAAGAAGTATTAGATAAGGGTAGAGCTCTTAGGTAAAGAAGTGTTTTTCTTATTTATATATTCTATTCTAGGTTAGAGTTAAGAGTTTAGAGTATTATATTCCTTAGGACTAGACGAATATTAGTATTATTTTATTTCTTACTATTACTATATTTATCTAGATAACCTTACTAGTAGAGACCTCATTACTAGAACTCTAGAAAGCGAATTTAATTATAACTAGATTAAACTCGAAATAGATAGAGGGTTATAGGAGCTTTTCTAAGCTTCAATAACCGGCTATACTAAGGTAGATACTTATTTCTATGAAATTATTAAAGATTAGAGAACTAGGGGAAATAGGAGTCTTTTATATACTTCTAGAGAGGATTAATATTAAGCTAGTAGTTCCTAGATATTAGAAAGGAGATCCTTTAGATTAGATAAACTAGAATCGCTATATATATATTAATTAGGGAGTATAATAATAATAATAAATAATAGTGACTCTCTAAAGTATATTAGGAATAATAGCCTAGAACTCTAGTATATACTATATAACTCTACTTATATATATAAAGCTTTCTTTCTTCTAAGACCCTTTTACTAATTAGGAATACTAATTCTTTACTAAGGACTCCTGATTTTCTAGAAAACTAGGATAAGTAACTACTTTTACTATTATAAACGAGTTTACTATTATATTATTCCTTTTAGGGGATCGTCCGAACTTTATAGGTCCTTAATACCCGGAGCTATAACTACCTACTTTCTTAGTATTTAGTTCTTTTACTAGTGATTTCTTCGATTCTATAATAAAGTAGGCCTTTTATATACGAAAATACTATAATTCTCGCTTCCCTTTCCTTATACTAACTATAATAGTCTTAAGTAGATAACTAGAAAGAATAGTAATAATTAGTTTAATATATAGAAACTAGGAAGATTATCTAAAGTTTATACCTTTAATACTAATTTAGATATACTAATTTCCTATATATTAACTTTAGAATTAGTTATCTGATATTAAGTATAGTATAACTATATAATTAAAGTATATAGAACGAATTCGGAAGGAATAATACCTAGTTCTAAGTTATCTATGACTTTCTATACTAATTTTCCTTTCTATTAATACTTACTTATTCTTTTCTTTACTTTTATATTATACCTTATATATTCCTTAATTTGTTTTTTCTTTCCTATTTATATATTATATACTTAAGGTTAATAGGGACTCTCTATATAATAGAGGGTTAGGGGCACCTATATTATGAGATTTTCTATCCTTTTTTTAGTATTTTCTATTATATACTAATATTTCCTATATATATATATAAACAAAAAATATTCCTATTTATATTACCTTCTTATTCTTTCCTTCTATTCACGTTTAGTTCAAGTATATTCAATTACTTATATATTATATTCTATAAGTATATTTTGAAGTTCTTTTCTATAGTAGAGGCTAACCTCATATTTTACTTCTATAATTATTCTAATTCATACCTACTTTACCTCAAATATACCTATTTCTTATACTTGCTTTTTCTAATATATATACTACTATTTTAGCCTTATTTTCCGATTCTAAAGAAAGAGAAAGTCGGAAATACTGTTTTCCACGTGATTAAGCTTATTCTAATTTACTCTTTATTCTAGAATATACTTAAAAAGAGATTCTTAGAACTATAGAAACCCTCGACTCTATATACTACGAATACTATACTAATTCCACTATATAAATATATTAAGAATAATAAAATAGCTGAAGAATAAGCTTCTTAGTAAGGTAATAAGTAATAGTAACTAGTCCTTCTATACCGGTATTATATAGAGCCTACGAATTAATAATATCGAAATTCAGACCCTCGACGAAGCCTAGAAAGTTATAGAATACCTACTAGTATACGAAAAGGTATAGTAATTACTAAATTTAATATAAAGGTCCTAGATAAGCTAAGCGGAATATAAGAAGAGCTCTTAAATAGAATAAATATATAGGAAATAGAGAGCTTCTAGGGCTATCTAGCGAAGAACTAAGAGTATACTAAGTTAATAATCGGGAATTCGATACTACTATTAAATAGATTATACTAGGTAAGAAGCTAAGAAATAAAAGATTAGAACCTTACTAAAGACACTTCTTAAGAGAGATAGACTAAGTAAGTATACTAAAGCCTTTATAGAATATATCTAAGAATATCGAAATAACCTTAGTAAGAATATATATATTAATCTAAAGAAGCTATTCGTAACTAAGGCTTCTATATACGAAGGTATTTAGTTAATTAATAAGGCTACCTTAGATTAAGCTAGGGCTAGAAAGCCTAGAATACTAGAATCTTTCGGAGTCTAATACTTTTAAGGTATATAAGAAGGCTAAATTAGTTTCGGAGCCTAGAAAATTAAGTTTAAGCTACTATTAGCTAAAGAGCTTATTAAAGTATGGTTTACCTTTAGAGTATCCGGAATTCTCGTTAAAGGAGAGTATAAGAACGAAGCCTTCCCTAGATTTACTAATAAGCTAATAAATAGGATCCTATTACTATTTCTATTCCTATATAAGAGATTATACTAAAGAAACCAATACTATAGTAATTATTAATAAAGCCTTCCTACTATAGAATACCTAGACTTGAGACACTATTAAGGACTAACTCCTTACCCTATAGAGGAACTATAAAGAAGATATACCTATAGAAGATGCCTTAACCCCTTTTAATAGTAGGTTAAGTCTTCGCTACTATTAAAGAAGCTCGTGAGAGAATAAAGAATTAGGTATAGAGTTACCTAAGGGCCCTAAGGAAAAGGAGAAGAGTACTAAGGAGGACTTACTAAGAGAATATTATAGGGGGAAATACTATAGTTAAGGAGCTAGAGAGAAGAAAAGGAGAAGGAAGTATAGCCTAGAGAGGAGGAAATAGGAAAGGAGAAGCTAAAAGATAAGCCCGAGACTCCTAAGAAGACGAATCTAAAGCGTAAAGCTAATAATAAAGCTATTAAAAGCGAAACTAAGGATCCTAATACTCTAGTATAGAATAAAGTAATTAAGAATATACCGAAAAGTATACCTAGATCTAGTAAGGAAAGACTCGGGGTATTAAGACTAGAGAGATTCCGAAGAGTTATATAATTATAAGATACCTAAGGAGTAAAAGGAGTACTTACTAAATAGGATAATTATACCTTTAAGGTTTTATATAAGAAGGTCCTATTTCTTATTAAATTAAGAGTATACTATTAAGTTAATAATAGTTTCTAAGTCTCTTATATAGAGTACTATACTAGCTAATAAGCGCTCTTAGTATTAATATAGATAATTTTAATAAATTAATATTTATAGAGTAGATTATAGGTATTTACGATATTACTAATAGTAAATTAAGTTAATACTACTTAGGTATACCCCGAAACTCGAGACTATTTCTATAATACCTTAGAAATTATTATATTTAGAGACGAATACTATAATTCTAATAGATTCCTTTTCGTTTTATTACCTCTCTTTAAAGTAGAGGAATCTTCTAAACTTAATTCTTTAGCCTAAATATGAATAGTTTTATCTTTAAGAAAGGATACTTAAAGTAGATTAAGAAGCTTAGTATTTATAATCTCTTAATAGAGGAACTAGAAATACTATAATTCTACTAGTATAGAGAGAATTCGTTACTAATTAGTAATCTAGGTAATAGTTACTTTATACTAGTCTCTTAACTCTTAATAACTAATCTATTAATATAGCTTATATTTTACGAAGCCTCTAGAAAGTATAATATCTATATAATAGGATATCCTTAACTAGTGAGATATTATCTTCCTAGAGAAGTTAATTACTTATTCTATAAAGTAATACTAATATTCTAGCTACTACTAATACTTTATATAGCGAGTTCTTCCTTAGAGAAGAGGATCGCTTATAGTAGTATACTTTTCTATAGATTATAAGAAGGCTAAACCTTTTATAATAAAGTATTTTAGATATTATAATTTCATAGTACTTAATATTAAGACTAAGAAGGAAGGAATTAATAAATTAGAAGCTACTATTACTAAGAAGTCTAAGGGAAAGTCAAAGGATATAGTTAGACTTAATAAGACTATATATGCTTTTAACTAGATGATTTATAGATCTAGAGTTATTTACTATCGTTAGTTTAAGGGCGAATAGGTACTTAGTAAAGTTTATATCACTATTCTAATAAGTCTAGTTACTATTAAAGACGAAGTAAGCGAAGTAGGAGTATTACTAGAAGAGCTTAGAATTTCTTACTTGAACTTTAAGCCCCTTCTATATAGGCGATTTAAGGGTACTAAGGATAATACGAGTATCCGGGTACTATTTAACTAGAGTAAGTTAGTACTATTTACGATATAGTTCGGGGCGACAAAGTACTATATTACCTAGTAATAAAGGAGGAAATAGAGTAATAGTTAAATATAGACGTAGTATAGTAAGAGTAATTATATTAGTAATAGTATAAGAGAGCAGCTATACGAGTTTAGATTACTTTCCTATACCTAAAGGAGTTTAAGAAGCGCTTATTTCTAGGAAATAAGTTATACTTTAGATACTAGGAAGAGGAGTTAGATAAGCCTATAGAGGATAATCTTGAGTATATAGTTATTTCGGACTAATTAGTTCTTTTTCTATTATTTATTAGTACTTAGGGACAAGCACGTATAAATAGAGGGTCGGATATAGTATAGCTAGCTATACCTTATTAATTTTCGTAATTTTAGGTAATTTTAATATTCAGATCACATAACTATAGACATGTCTAAGATTATGTGACTTTGGTATTTCATATAAGAAGGCTAGAGTTTCTATAGCTATAGAGCAACAATTATATATTACTTTTATACTTTAAGTTCTATATACTTTATATACTGATTTTGTACCGCTTTACGTCTACTTTATAGTTATTGTTTTTTGGTGTTTTTACTATTAGTCGATTTTATACTCTATTGTGACGGGCTAGCTGCAATGTCATCAATTAAACAACTAACTGCTCTATGTACAAAGAGGATAACTTGAAGAGAGGAAGAGAAGAGGCGTCAGCCTTGCATAGACGATATTAGGTCCCTCTGCTAGTCTAGTTGGCATAGCAACTGGTCACGTGTAGCGATGGCTGTAGGCCGAGCTCCAATTCTAGGGGTAAACCCTCACAATACCCCCCCTTCTGGGAAATCACGTTCTCGGTCCTTTAAACCGGGGAAGGGGTGCTTCTTTAATGCAGGTTGCGTCCTTTACGAGCTATTGGTACTCGTCTCTTTCCACCTAGGGGGACATACCCGGCTGCTTTCCGTGCTTCCCAGTTGTCCAAGGCTTGTGTCTCTTCTAGGGCCGATTGGGGCTCCCAAGTTGGTCTGTTGTGTGATACCCACTTTACTAGGTAGCGTAGGTTATTTCCACGTCCCGGGGCTTTCTTTTCGTCGAGGATTGCTTCGATTTCGTACTCTTCCTGGTCGCCGACGAGTGTCGGGCCGTTCTGAGCGTCGTCCTGCTTTTGGGACGTGAATGGATCCGTGGCGGCAAGTTTGAGTCGTCTGCTGTGGAAGACGTTGTGGATTCCTGGTGGCGTGTCCAGGCGGAAACTGTGTGATCCGACCGCCTCGATAATCGTGTACTTTTGGTACTTGGCATCGAGCTTCTTTGTTGGTCGGTCGGTTTTGATGTTCTCTAGGCTAAGCCAGACCTTGTCTCCGACCTTGTATTGCGGTGCTTGCTCTCTCCGGAGATTAGCTACAGCCTCTTGACCTTGTTGAGCCGCGGCCATAGCCGTCTGAGCCCATTCCGATGCTTGTTTTAGCTTCCGGATCATGTTGTCAGCTTTCTGAATAGGGGAGAGCCTCTTGTGGCGTGCGTCTTCCCCAAGTTCGGCTTTCAAGTCTAGGACATCCACATAGTAGCCGTGGGTCAAAAAGAATGGGCTAACTCGTGTAGAGGCTGCCTCTCTGTTGTTGATGGCTAGCTCCGCTGATGGTAGCATTGTTGCCCAGTTGTCTTGGGCGTGGTCCACGAAGTTCCGAAGGTATGTTTCGACCGTCTGATTCATCCGTTCCGTTGATCCGTCAGTTTCGGGGCTAAACGCTGTAGAGAGTCTCCGCTGGATCCCGAGTAGTTGACATATTCGTTTCCATAGGGCGCTCACAAACTGTACTCCTCGATCTGACACGATTGCCTTCGGGAACCCGTGTTGTCGGTAATAGGTAGTGGTGAACCACTTCGCTATCGTTCCCACCTCGATGTTTGGTAGGGCTTCTAGCATCACCCCCTTTCCTAGTCGGTCTGTTAAGACCATGAGGTTCGTGCATCCATTGCTTTTTGGTAGGTCCACGACAAAGTCCATCGATAATTCTTGCCATATTCGGTCGGGGACAGGAAGGGGCTTCAGGAACCCTTGCCTCCTATTTCTCCATGCTATGTTCCTGTGGCACCCGTCACAATTCCGTGAAAACCTCCGGATGTCGCTTGACAAGCCGGGCCAAAAGAACTGCCTAGATACAAGGACATTGGTTTGTTCCCTGCCAGGGTGGCCAGTCTGGGTTGAGTCGTGAATGGTCTGGATTATGGACGTGCGTAGTGGTTCGTTATCGGGCACCCACAACCGGTCTCGAAACTGCAGACCTCCCGATGGTGACACTGAGCATTCCCCTATTGATACGAGGAGCTTGAGTTTTGAAGGAAACGTCCGGGCTCCTTGTTGGACAGCTTGTAGGGCGGCTTGGTAGACTTCGTCTTGGCTCTTCGCGTGTGTCCACAACATGTCTAGCACTGTGGAGTCATCGGTGGAGGGTGTTATTCTAGGAGCAACCGTTTCGTCTTGGTTTTGAACGTTCCCACCTTCGGTAGGCTTTGGGTCTTCTTGAGCCGGGCTCAAGAAGGATTTTAGCGGTTGCGCGCTGCTTGTCGAGCGGGGTTTTGTCTGTCCTCGGGTCCTCACGGGGGCCGCTTTGATCACTCCTTTTGGTAGGTCTTTGATCACTTCGGGTCTTAGGAGTTGCAACATCCGCGCTTGTATACGCTCGTCGTCTGCTCCTGCCGGCATGTCTTGCTCTCTTCTTGATAGGGCATCAGCACGTTCGTTCGTCTTCCCTGGGGTGTAGGAGATCTTGAAGTTGTAGCGTGAGAGGATTAGTGACCATCTCATTTGGCGTTCTGTGAGTTGCTTCGCCGTCATGAAGTATTCCAAATTCTTGTGGTCTGTCCTGACTTCAAATTCCTTCACGCTCCTAAGTTCCGCGTCCCATTCCTGTAGACAACGTATGATTGCGAGCATCTCTTTATCGTAGATCTCGTAGTTGCATTCAGCGGGTGAGTTTTTCTTTGAAAAGAACGCGCACGGCTTCATGATTCCCGTGTCGTCGACTTGCATTAGAGTGCCTCCGACGCTCCACCCTGAGGAGTCGGTCTCGACGATAGTTTCTTTCTCATAGTCGAACGGGAGGAGGATTGTTGCCGAGGTGAACATCGCTTTGAGCTTTTCAAACGACTCATCGGCCTCTTTAGTCCAAGTGAACTTGACGTGGTCCTTGTGTGTCGTATCTAGCATTGGTAGGACGATCTTTGAGAACCCGTTGATGAATCGTCGGTAGAAGTTTGCAAAACCAAGGAAGCTTTGAACAGCCTTTACTGACTTTGGGGCTTCCCACTCGAGTATGGCCTTCACCTTAGCTGGGTCCATGCGGACTCCTTTTCCTGCTTCAATGATAAACCCCAGGTACTTCGTCTCCTGGACCTCGAACTCGCATTTTGAGATGTCGAGCTGGAGTCCTGCTTCACGCATACGTAGCAGTACCTTCCGTACGTGCTCACGATGTTCCTTCCTAGAACCCGACGAGTAAATGAGAATATCGTCCACGTAGGCTGAGCAGAACTCATCAAGGTAGTCCCTCAATGCCCAATTGATGTATTTCTGGAATGTGCTTGGTGCATTGGCAAGGCCAAATGGTGTGACCATCCATTCGAAGAGGCCGTAGCGGGTTCGGAACGCAGTCATCCACTCGTCTCCCTGATTAATGCGGATTTTGTGAAATGCTGCTGTCACGTCGAGCTTCGTGAACCATTTTGCTTTCCCAATATTCCTCAAAGTTTCATAGATCAAGGGGAGAGGGTATCGGTCTTTCTTGGTGAGTCTATTGAGATTCCGGTAATCGACACAAAAACGTAGCCCACCGCTCGGTTTCTTCACGAAGAGTACTGGTGCTGCTGCTGGTGAGTTACTCACACGGATGAAGCCTTTGTCTAGCAACTCCGTTAGGGTTTTCCGTAGCACTAGGAGCTCTTCCCTTGACATATTGTAGAGGGGGCCCCATGGTACTTCCGGTGTTTTTCCATCCTTCTTCTCTAGCTCGATCTTATGGTCAACCCCATCACCTCTCAGGGGGGGAAGCTTGTCGGCTTTAGAAGGGTCGAAAAGGTCCATGAATTCATGGTACTGTTTTGGGAGCATGGCTTTTGGGTCTCGTTTTGACTTGACTGCCAATGCTTTGTTGATATCAGCCATGCTGGCTGAGAAGACTTGGATGCTGGCGTCTTTCTTGGACTTCTTTGCCCACACCTGGAAGGACACGGCTGAGACCTGTATACACTCCATTGTCTTTTTCGTCGTGGGTCGTGCCACGTTCTGAACCACCACTCCGGTAGAGTTGATGGTCATTTTCCTTCTAGGGGCGTCAATACGAGCGTCTTGCCCTGTGTACCATGGCATCCCTAAGATCAGGTCGTACCCTACCAAGTGTGGGACGACATAAAAGAAAACACGGTCTTCGTAGTGACCTTCGATGTCCATTGAGACACACACTACTTCGTCTATCTGCCCTGCAGACCCGTCGAACCCTTGGATCTCTCTTGGAGATATCTTCAAGCGCTGGAGGTTATTTCTCGTTGCGAACTTGGAGTCACATATTCCATAGGACAAGCACCCTGTATCGATCAAAGCTTTTGTAAAGGATTGATTATTGATTAAAGCTGATACAAGAAAAGGTGTTCCTTCCATTTTGTGTCTGAAATTTCTCCAAGCCTCGCCTGTAGAGGCTTTCCCTACTTGGCGCTTCTTCCCGCGTCTTTGGGAAGAAGCTACTCGTTTCCCGAGCTCGTGTCTGTGTCGTGTTCCTCCTCTACAGGGGTCGTTGTGGCAGCGGTGTGGATTGTTGGTGGTTTCCCTTCTAGGCGTTTTGGTGGGAGCAAGTGGCATTGTCTGCTTCCGTGGTCTTTGCTCTTGCACCTCGTGCATAACTTAGCGTTTTGTCGACGGATGAACTCTTCCTTAGTCAACCACACTGCTCTCGTTCTAGCACCTTTCGTGGCTGCTGTTCTCGTTGTCGTGGGTTCCCATTCCATTTGTTCTACTTGTACGGGTTCTTGGTTCGTACGAGTCCCGATTGCCTTGGTCCAGTTCTTTCTCCTCCGAGCGTATTCGTCTCGTTCGTTAATCTGGTCACTGGTTCTGCGTAGTTGAGCACAGTAACCCACATAGGTCGGGTGTGATTCTACCCCAACCATGCCGTCCATGAGTTTCTCCGATATGGCAGCCTTGAGAAATGCCTTCTTAACGTCGTCGGTCCATGACCATCCTTCAGCTTCGAGGATTAGCGTGTCGAATGTGTTTAGGAAGTCGGCGAATGGTGTCGACCTTTGCTTGATACGGTTCAGCTTGTCGATCGCCTTCTGTTTCGCTCGTGGGTCTAGGAATGCGAGGTCCATCTGTTCACGTAGTCCTTGTAGCGTGAACTGGCTAGTGCCTCTTGCAATCTCTACCCAAGGGAAGATTCTAGACTTGGCCTCTCCTGCTAACCCGCTGTATGCATACCAGACTTGTGTCTTCTCGTCTCCGATGGCGTTCCCGTCAATTTCCAACTTTGCTGTCATCTCAATAGAGAACTCTCTATATTTTGCCTTGTCCTTTCCATCATACTTGGCGACGTCCCCGAGGCGTTGTTTCGGTCGTTTGGCTTCGGACGGTTCGTTCTGTTCGGGGGCAGGGCTTTGGTGTCGGGTGGCTGGTGTGTGTACGCCTGTAGTACTGGTCGAGGCGAAGGGGGCTTCTTGAGCCGGGCTCAGGAACTGGGGCTGTTGGTTTAGGGAGTTCTGGCTCCGTGTCTCGAGAGTCGCGAGTCTTTCGAGTAACGTATGTTGGTTTTCTGCTAGTCGGGCAGAGAGATTGTTCTGGGCTTCCATAAAGCTAGCTAACCACGGCGGGATGTCTGTTGGCATCTGCAGCTGGTTCTCGGGCCCTGCCTGAGAGGATTGCTGTCGCTGTTCCTCCATTGTTTTGGTTCGACGGAATGGCGTCGGTGATATTCTCTAGTCTCGTGAGAGATGGGAGAAGAAGTTATCCTAATGTGACGGGCTAGCTGCAATGTCATCAATTAAACAACTAACTGCTCTATGTACAAAGAGGATAACTTGAAGAGAGGAAGAGAAGAGGCGTCAGCCTTGCATAGACGATATTAGGTCCCTCTGCTAGTCTAGTTGGCATAGCAACTGGTCACGTGTAGCGATGGCTGTAGGCCGAGCTCCAATTCTAGGGGTAAACCCTCACATCTATAGTATTTTATATAGGTTTTTGTCTTACTACGTTTTTCCCTCCTATATTAGTAGAATACTAAGAGGGATAACAGAATTAGAGTTAAATTAAGAATACCCCTAGGTATTCTCTTTTTTAAAAATAATACTAATAAGATAGTATTATTCGAATATATATTATTAGAGTACTACGTATATTTAGGGCTCCTTATACGAATGAAATTAACTAGATTATATACTAAAAGTAGCTTAGGGGCTATAAATAAACGATAATATAGTATTTATTCCTTTAGAGCTTTCTAAGAATATAATAATTAGATTATAGAGTTAGAGGAGTCTACTATTTACTTCTTATCCGAGATATAGTATTACTATAGCCTATATTCGGCTTACTACGATATTAGGACTAGACTAATACTAGGTAAGGTTTCCGAGGCTCTAAACGTACTATAGATTACTAGAATACCTCTAAGCTAGTAGAAATATATAAGAGATTACTTTAGAGGCGTATAGCTTACTAGGTATATAGGAGTAGATTATTAGATACGTTTATAGAAGCTTATAGTAGTATATATATAGCTTAGTACTAAGATTATAGTAATAAGATATAATTTAGTACTCTGATTCTCAAAACGCTTCTACTAATATTCACTAATACATTAGTAGAGTTTAAAGCTTTAATAATTAGAAATAAGTTTAGAATATCGATATATATTATAAGGTAATCTATAGATAGCTATAGAAAAATAAATAATAAATAGAGCTATAAGCTATATACGATATACTCCTAAATAATAGGTATACCTCCCTTAATAAATCGAAAGGTAATGAAATATAGTTAGAAAGCTATCTAAAGTAAATTACATCTATAAAGTATTAGGAAATAGAGGATAAGATATAGCTCAGGTATATAGTATTTAGTGATCTATATATAAATAAGCTTCGGGTAATCCTTGGTAATAAAGATCTATATATAATATAAACTATAACTATATGTGTTTAGCTAATAGATACTAAATTTTGTACTATAGGCAATATTTAATACTATTAATTAAGGGCTAGGATAAGATATATAGGAATAGGATTAGTGATGGATATAATAGAGAGAATAGTTAAAGGGGAGATGATTTAGAGCGAGGATAAACACGAATTAGAAAGAATAGAATTCGCTAGGTTAATAACTAATTAGTAGTATTAGAATTATAAGTTCATCTTCGTTAACTTTTCTCAGGGAGTACTTGTATTTATTCTCTACTAGTATATATATTTAATTCCACGAGTTCTATAATAGAGAAGAGAAAGAAGACCATTTCAAGGCAAGTTCTATTATATTAGATATAGAGATTAGAGTTTAGCTTAAATTAATAGAAAGATAAAGGAAGCTGTGAGAGAGTCTTTACGAGCGAGAGATTAGTTTTACTTAGAAGGAGGAATAGATAGCGCTAGAAAGTCTATACTTATAGACCCTAATACTACTTTCCTCTATAAAACATATACTCTTCTTACTTTATCGAAGCGAGGAACCTTTCCCTAGTATCTAGGACTATAGAATCACTTCTATATACCTATATATTCCTCCCTTAAATACTTATATTCTTATATAAGATCTAGCCTCTGAATTTCGAGCCTAGTATAATAGGAGCACGAAAGTTTCTAAATAATATTATATTAAAGATTTCTATACTTACTTTTATTTCTATAACTACAAAAGCATCTACTACTAGCCTTCGCTACTATATTAGTTCACGCTATAAAAGGCCGTGATCGAATCTATAGTAGAAAAAAACCCTTAAGACACAGACTACTCTCCTCGAAATCACTATCCGGTACTACTAAAGTCTCTAGACCATTAATCGGGCTAAAATTTCAGACTAGCTCTCGCGTCTTCCCTAACCTCTATAGTAAGCGCTAAGGAGCCTTAATTAAGCTCGAGCCCTTAATTTTGAGTCGAAGTTAATTAGGTATAAACTACACTAGTTATAAAAGATATTTAATACGTAATTATACTTACTTAATTACGAGGTTCTAATAATAGGACGAGAGTACTATTACTTCCGAGATATAAGCTCTTATAATAGCAAATATTACTAGCCTAATAAAACTACCTTAATATTTATCTAATCTAATAAAGTCTAGAGACGAGATGAGAACATATAATATTATCCTTATAGAAGACGAAGTCTCTCTTATAATAGTAAATATTACTAGCCTAATAAAACTACCTTAATATTCATCTAATCTAATAAAACCTAGAGACGAGACGAGAACGTCCTTAGTTTATAGCTTCGATGTCGTATTAGTTATAAAGGTCTAATACTCGATTAAGGCCCTAGCCCCTTATAGCTTCGAAGTCACATTAGTAGTAAAGGTCTAATATCCGATAAAGATACTTAGAAGCTTCTCGACTTCACGTAGCTAGTCTAGTTAAAGGCTTCTGTATTTAGAAGTATAAGGCCGAGGTACTAATACTACTCGTATAAGATAGCGTAAGTAGAATATAGTATTAACTAGGGCCTTAAGCGAGGCGAGAGTATATTAAGAGCTCTAATTAAAAGCTTCCGTGTCTAGAAGTATAAGGCTAAGGACATAACTAATACTACTTATATAAGATAGCGAAAACAGGATATAGCCTTAACTAGGGCCTTAATCGAGTATATCGAGATACTATAGTAAAACCACCTTAATATTCATCTAATCTAATAAAGCCTAGAGACGAGACGAGAATATACGATATTATCTTTATAGAAGACGAAGTCGAGAAGCTTCTAAGCATCTTCATCTAATATATTAAGATACTATAGTAAAACCACCTTAATATTTAGCTCATCTAATGAAGCCTAGAGACGAGACGAGAACGTGTGATATTATCCTTATAGAAGACGAAGTCGAGAAGTCTCTACGTATCTTTATCCGATAAATAGGGACTTCCTATATTCCTTAGTTTTGCCTTAATATTTATACTAAAGAGATCCTTATGTGCGATATCTATATAGAAGACGAAGTCTCTGCCCGGACCTAGCTATATGAAGTCGAGAAGCTTCTAAGTATCTTTATCTAATATATCGAGATACTATAGTCTTAGGATAAATAATTCTACCCCTAAGGCCTACTTCTAGTACTTTCGATCCTATAAATACGCTAAATCTAGCTTTCGTCTTTGGTATTAATTTCTACCTTAGTTAAGGCTAATAGTAAAACCCCTAAGGGTATAATTATTTGCCTAAAGACTATAGTATCCTATGTTCTTAAGCTCGGCCTTAATATTTATACGAGATAGATCCTTATATGTAATGTTATCCTTATAGAAGATAAAGTCTCTATTATCGTTCTTGTGGTCTTAGAAGTTAATAGCTCCGTGTAGTGTCCGAGAGATAACCTAACGAGGGCTTTTATAGATAGTTAGCTAGAGCCGTGTATTATAGCTTCGCTAAAGAGTATAAGTAGCCGCTATATACTAACGCTAATTATCGAATAAGCTTGTCCTAAGTATCCTATAATCAAAAATCTCGTCCTCTCTTCACGAGAACATTATATTACGGCGGTGGTATACTAGCCCGAATTCCGTATATAAAAGCCTTCGTTATACCGGCTAAAGAGACGATATAGTAATTATAACTAAGACTAATATTCACACCCTCTTCGGGTAGGGATTATTATAACTACTCCGATATTAGGCGTAGGAAATCGGGAAGACTTAGTAAGAAGAGGATTCTTAGGAGGCAAATGACACGCCTGTGAGTATACTACGAGGTATAGTGAGGCTAGAGATAGTAGTATTAAGAGACAGGACGAAAGTTGTTATTATATTAGACTAAATATAAACTCGGCACTTCTATAGTTTTAATAAGAGCAGGAATACACTTATTAGACTCTACTCTAATAGCTAGGCCCTGGCGAAGTTACTAACTCTCGCTAGATCACGACGTCCTAGCGAAGTAAGAGTATATATTAATCTTAGAGTACTAGATTTCGAAGCGGCGTAAGGTGGTCTTTTATAGACAGAGATCCGAGATCCTACTCGCTAGAAGATCTAATATAGACGAGGGTAGTAAGTGATTAGTAATTAAGACTTAGTGAGTAGAATAGATCTCGATCCTTTAACTACGAGATCGCCTCGTTATGGATTACTTTATTATCCTAAGGAAGGCCTCTTACTCTATTTACCCCTCTAAGCGAGTGCGGCCCTTTTGAGTTCATCGCCCGCGATAATATTAGCTATACTTATAGATAAGGCGGCTAGTTTAGGAAGACGTCCCTAGCTCTCGAATTGTTAGTCTATAAATAACTTCTATCCTCTTTAGAAAACGGTATCTAATAGTAATGTTTTCACGTTCTAGCCTTAGCTAGCTTATAACTAAGACACGATTTCTCACTAGTTGGGCTAAACTCTTCCTACCTTCTCTCGAAACGGCATCTCATGACAACATTTTCACGTTCTAGCCTTAGCTAGTTTACGATAACCTACGTCGAGTATATTTAGAATAATAGCAAATTTCATCCTATTATCGAATATATTCTAGAGACGGGATAAACTTTATTATTATCTTAAGTATATAGAGAGCTATTATGTTTCGGTTACTATAGGAAGGCTATTTGTGGGATTTGGATAGCTGGACTAGTTAAAGGACGGGTACGAGGAGGTGTATATTTAGCTAACCGGCGAGAAACCGCGAGGATCTTTTGGGGAAAGACGGCTTCTCCGAGTGCGTTATTAGGTCAGAATTAGTATAGAGGGGGCTTTTTATAAAAAGCACACCTGGGCCCGAGAAACCGCAAGGATCTTTTATAGAAAGACGGCTTCTCCGAGCGCGTGGTTAGATCGAAACTAGCACAAGGGGGCTTTTTATAGAAGGCATTTGCCGAAGTAGCTTGCTCTATTAAAGGTTACTTAGACTCGGGGTAATTGAGATAGACTTAGGTAGGTGCTTACGAATGACCCTGCCTTCGGTATAGAGCTAGTAATAACGACTTGGGTTTTCCTCCTCAATGTGGCTAGTACTAGTGTGCGCCCTTGAATGACCTTGCCTTTAGTATAGAGCTAGTAATAACGACTTGGGTTTTCCTCCTTAATGTGGCTAGTACTAGTGTACGCCCTTGAATAGCCCTACCTTTAGTATAGAGCTAGTAATAACGACTTGGGTTTTCCTCCTTAATATAGCTAGTACTAGTATATACCCTTAAATAGCCCTGCCTTTAGTATAGAGCTAGTAATGACGACTTAGGTTTTCCTCTAGTAGCGGATCACGGGCGTGGTCGGTATTCAGATTACGGACTTTGTAGTAGTATATCCTCGTAGCTAGTACTAGCGTGTACTATTAAATAACTATGCCTTTAGTATAGAGTTATTAATAATAGCTTAAGTTTTCCTCGATATGGCTAGTACTAGAGCGTACTATCGAATAACCCGGCCTTTAGCTAGAGGTAATAGGAAGAATATATTATTAGTTCTAATGTTTTAAGAATTCGAAGGTCAAAGGTGAAGTAGGAAGTAGTAACTCGAGATAAGGAGAATAATTTAGTATTTATATAAATATATTATTAATATATAAAGTAAATACGAATAAGAGGAAAAAGATAAGAGTATATAGGGTTAGGGACTTATAGAGCTAATTAAACCTTTAGTAGATTTACTTTCGCGCGATATCTCACGTAAACTTTAAACTAGTAGCTATTACAAATAGACTAGGAAACACTTATAAGGAGTATATAATTAGAGTAAAGATATTATAGGTTCCTTAATTAATTTAAACTTTGCTAAGGTCCTTAGATAATAAATTATAATAACTTAAGGCTAGGATTAGTTATATCTATTACGAGTAGTAGTCCTCCTAGAGCTTCCTTTAGTTCCTCGAAGATATCGTACTAGGGAGGACTAAAGGTCTATTAATATAATCGACAAAGAAGTATAGTTAGTTAAAGATAGTGGTCTAAATTAGTATAAGTCTCCTAACAATCCCTCGAACCTTTGTGATCTCAGGGGCTTTAGCTAAATAACTATACGATCCTTTAAAACAACCTTAGAGGTAACTAAGATACTAACTAATACATAATTAAGCTTAAGGGATTATGAAACGAGGTATACTACTTCGTATACCTCGAGTTTCTATAGTAGTAAAGCACCTTTTAGCCTTCGAATATGACTAGACTATAGCCGAGATCTTAGCCACACTACCGGTATACTAATCGCTTCGTTTTCATAAGTCGCCCGACTATACCTTGAATTTATGTGAGTTCGAGGGCTTTAGTCGGGATAACTATAGTTACTTCCTTAGGTGTACTATTATCGTCATTTGTCTAGGACATCCCGTTGACTCGTTTAATAACGATTACAGCTATAGTCTCTGTTTACTAATACCTAGATTCGTAAGGAAATAACGAAGCTTCGGTTAGTCTCCTTACTAATTGACTTAGCTTTCTAGTGTCGGGGACATTCGAGGTTTAGATATGCTTGAATTCTCATCTTTGCCTAGGACATCCCGTTAACTCGTTTAATGATTATAGCTATAGTCTCTGTTTTGCCGATACCCAGATTCGTAAGGAAAGAACGAAGCTTCGGCTAGTCTTCTTACTAATTGACTTGGTTTTCTAGTATCGGGGACATTCGAGGCTTGGACATGCTTGAATTCTCATCTTTGCCTAGGACATCCCGTTAACTCGTTCAATAACGATTATAGCTATAGTCTCTGCTTTACTGATGCCTAGATTCGTCAGGGACATCCAAGGCTTAGATATTCTTGAATTCTCATCTTTGCCTGGGACATCCCGTTGACTCGTTCAATAATGATTATAGCTATGGTCTCCGCTTTACCGATACCTAGATTCGTCGGGGACATTCGAGGCTTAGACGTGCTTAAATTCTCATCTTTGCCTATACAACAGCAGCGTTTCTACCGCGATATACAGGTCCAGCCAGACGATTATACTCTATAGGGGTCGGGTTTAAGGTATGCTCCGTGGTGAAGCAAGCTTTCTATCTACCTCGTGCTTCATATCGTGTTCGGTAGCTCTCTATAGCCACAGATCTAGTATTATTAACACTTCTCTATCTCCTATCTATCTTCCTATTACTCTTATCATAGATCTTGTTACGCGGGAATCGTGGAAGGAAGGGGTAGATAATTCGAGGTCGGATGCTTCGAGAAGGATAAATTAAGACTTCTAGGCCTATAGTATTATTCGGTTATTAGTTATATATTAAGATTAAGCCTCAAGTGTTCCGGGGTATACCTTAGTTATCTATTAACGTATTTAGGGTTAAGATATTATTCTAGGAAGGATACGGATCTTAGTAATACTATTTTAAACCCTTATCTTCCTTATACTTAACTTTAATACTCTTCTCTTCTAACTTCGTAAAGATTACTTTAAAATTAATTAATCTTATAAAAACACCTCTAGGTCTACTATAAATATACCTTGTATATATTATACGGTATTAAAAATTCTAGAAATATATTATAAGTATATATTATTTCTTCTTAATACCTAAATAAAAGGAAAATTATCGTGTGCTTAACTTCTATATTTTATTTAGTAATATTATCCGTGCTTTACCTACGAAGATTTAGCGTATAATAAAATAGTATTATCTAGGACAAGGACTTTACCTATAGAGGTTTAGGGTAGAAGATAAGAAAGAAGTTAGTTGTACTAAGTAGTAAATCCTAAGATAAATATAATAGTAGTAGACTAAAGGGTAAAGATAACGGGAGTATAGGATAGGGGATAATCTACCCAAAACGGAGTTAGAGGATTATTTTAATTTCTATTACTATATATATAATTATATCTATAATATATAACCCTAGAATCCTCGGCTCTCTAGCTAACCGTCTACTCCTTTAAGCTTAGGAGTGAACTCCAGAAATACTAATAGAGTATTAGTCTCTTTAACTATCGCTGCCTATTACTTCTTTTTCTCTTATAAATCTGTCACAAATTCTTCTATTACTTAAGCTAAAGTATATATTTCTCTAATCACGTCCTCCTTATACTAAACCTAATCTATATACATATTAAGAAGATTAGTCTTCTCTTATATCCTATAAAACTCTTTATTAATTCTTAGAAGGAAATCCTTATTATTCGAAGTTAGTATTTATTTCCTAGAGAAGTATCCTTTATTAGTTTTAGATATACTCGCGTGACTAACTCTTACCTAGAAATAGGAGAATCTACCCCCTTAATTAGTATATACTAAACTAATTCGGCTTACTAGTACCTTACTATATATTATATATATATATAGTAGATAATCTAATATATAATAAACTAGGAAATAATATACTTCCCTTAAAACTAGGTCTTATAGATAGTATCTATTAAGTTTATTAAGTAGTTCGAGCTAGTATACTTAGTATATTAATCGAGGCGCTTATTTAGATATATGGTATACCCGTACTCTACCTATAGTCGAGCTAGGGATTTATCTAGGGAGAGACCTTCTAGGCGCTATTATACTACTATAATTTAGAAATTATACTTCCTTGCTTAAGTTTGTCCTTTAATATAGTATCTCTCTCCTCTTATTACCTTTTCTCTATTCTATACTTTAGATAAAAGTACTTAGTCTATTACTAAAGCTAGGGTATAAGATATCTTATTACTTAGGTCATTTAAACCTTAAATATAATCCTCTATATAATCTAAGATCTTTAAGAGGTCTTTCTAAGGGGGTACGTTTCTATCTAGATTAATAAAGTACTATATATAGATTAATAAGGTCTCGATATTCTTTAGTAGGTTTTTTAAGGCTCTAAGCTTCTTAGATAACTCTCTACCTTTCTAATATTAAGAGGGAATATTGCTATAGACGAGATACTTCAGAATTAGAGGATCCTAGCTAATTATTATAATCTAGAGGACAAATTTGAGATCCTTATAGTCACATACCTTACTCTCCTTTCTATTCTTAATATATCTATTATACGGTATACTATTAAGAGCTATAATAACCTAAACGAGAGTATATATACTATTACTATAAGCTCGAATAAGCTTTTTGGAATAGTTATCGTATACTAGGGTACTATCGTCTAAGTGTACTTATATTAATAGAGGTTCTTTGTCTTTATCTTCACTATTATACTCGTTTACCTCTTCTTATATCTCTATCTATAACTCTATATATATAGCTTCTCTTACTTAGTTAGCGTCTTCGAGTATTCTATCTATATTAATAAGATTTTCGATTAATTCATCGTCCTCTATATCTAAGTCACAGATATTAGTAGTACCTATTAGGGTATTAGTAGTAGGGGATTCCTTAGACTTATTAGTTCCCTTTTAGCTAGAAGTAGCCTCTTCGGGGGAGAGTAGGACACTACTATCCTATTTATTATCTAAATCCTCTATTCTATTACTAGAGTAGTTTATGTCTTACCCTAAAGTATTACCTCTATCTTAAGTACTATTATTATCCGAGTTAGAATATTAAGCTATAGCTAAAGTAGAAGGTATATCGAGACTCGTACTCTTATAGGATTATCGTCGAAGTAGAGGCTCGTTATCTGAATCTAACTCCTCTATAGATATTCCTACTATAATTAGTACTATATTCGAAGTAGGAATAGGTAATATTTAATAAGTAGGGATTATCGCCTAAGGTTTTAAAGATACTACGGGAGGAGTACTAGATCTTATCTATCTAAGACTTAAAGGAACCACTATTAGTCGTTATATACCCAAATTCCTTAATAAGGGAGCCTACTAGATTAAGGTACTATTAGCGCACTTACTTAAGTTAGTACTACTCTGGGACAAGATTAGAGAACTAGAATATTTCATCTACTAGCTAGAAATCTACTTACTCGACCTCGGGTACCTAATATTAAAGTAATACTCGAAGATCTAGGAGGTAATACTATATTTCCTAAACTAATACTTAAAGGACTAAGACTTAGTATAGAAGCTATCTATCCTACTTAGGATATAGTAGTAGTACGAATCGGGATCTATAACAAATTCGATACCCCCTTTATTAGACTACTAAGTATAATCGAGGCTACTAACTTATACGAACTTTTAATAGATAGATGTATTAGAGAGTCTTTAATATCGTTATTATTATTAATTAATAGAGCCGAGGTTATAGGTAAGGACGTCTTGAACTTTGGTAGTAGTCTTAAGAGAGGTGCTATTAGATTAGGTTTAGAGCTTAAGGAATTCGTAGTTACTCCTATACTACTAAATACATTCTTATTATCTTCGGGTATAGTATCGCCGAGATCCTTATTATCGTCTTTTAGAAAATCGTAGATAATATAAGGATTATTATCTTTCTTTATCTTCTTCCCTTACTAAGGCTCTTACTTAGCTTTACTAGGTGTATCGTGAAAGCTATACTTATTAGAGGCTATACTACTACTTCTTCGATTACTAGCTAGAGTCGAAGGAGGCTTAGTTCTAGATATCTAAGGGTTACTTATCTTAGAACCTCTTATTCTATATCTATATTCCTAAATCTTACCGAAATACTTCTCCTAAGTTTATACCTTATAAGGGTACTTTAGCTCTACTTCGGAGGTTTCGACTATATATATATACCTTAGCTTTTCCTTATAGTATATAATCCTATAGACAAGCTACCTATTATAGGTATACTTATCCTCGATCCTATAGAGCTTCTATAGAGGCTTGCTGTTTACGTTAAAGGCCGGGGTCCTTAGCCTAGAGTATGGGAAGATAAACGAGAGAGGTTCTATTTAGCTTATAAAGTATATACTTAATAAGTAAAGGTGAATGTCGAGAAGCCTCGACGAGATAGTATAGTATAGAGTTAGTAAAGACCTATATAGCTAGTGCCCAGAATTAGTAAAGACCTATATGATTAGTAGTACCTAGAGTTAGTAAAGACCTATATAGGGATAAGCTAGTATAGTAACTAACTAGTTTCTATTAGTAAAGATAGAGAATTTTAAAAGAGGATATAGGTAATTTTAATTACTAATATACGAGTTCGAGAACTATATATATAGAAGTAATTAATAGTACGAAGTAATAAGTACTTATATTACCCGATACTACATACTCCTAAAGGAGTAGTAGCTATAAAACGAAGGAGTAAGAGAAGGGGTATTAGATTAGAGATAAGCTACCGAAATCGTATTTAAGTATTAATACGAGAAAAGCGGTAGTTAATATAGAATAGATAATATAAAGAGGAAGTAGAAGAGAATATATAGAGCGTATCAAAGGTATTCTAAGAAGTGAGGTACGTAATAAGGTATATAATTAGTAGGAATAGGACCTATTTAATACTATCTTACTAGGAGTTATAGAATCACTAAGTATATACTCGTATATAAGTAGAATTATAGTAAAATATATCTATATATAGATTCAAATATTTTATTTCTAAGGAAACTATAGGAATTCTTAATAAGACATAGCGTGAAATAGGTAAAAGTATAACTATAGAACTTTTATCCTCGTCTATAGACTCTATATAAATAATATTAGAGGTAACTCTAATAATTCCTATAATAACGTTTAATCCTAATAATATCTTTAGGGCATTACTACTAATATCCTACTAGATTAAAGTATACTCTAAGTAAGAGTCCTTAATACTAAGCGCTCGCTACTATATCTTAATAACTACCGAGTCCCTATATAACTAATAAAAAGCTATAAGTATTAGTCATCTACTATATATACTAAACATATAAGTATTAAGGAACCGATATAGTAGATATACTAAGTAATTACGAGACTCTTATACTAGCTAAGAAGGATTAGGGGCCCTAATTTCAGGCCTTCTCTACTCTTACTTATAAAATAACTTAGACCTCATACTACGAAACCTCGATACTAGTAGTAGAGAGTAGATAGAGTCTTAGTTTTAAGGATATATAGTTCTCTACTAGTTATCTACTACTATACCGCCTCGAATAAGAATATACTATAGTATAGCCTATAGTACCTCATTTTTAAGGCGAGATAATACGGTTAAGAGAGTAGAATATAGAGCTAATTAAGGAGATTTAAAGTTCGGGGGATACTAAGATCACGGCTATATTTCCCCTCTCTTCTCTCCTTTACTACTACTTTATCTAGATAACCTATACTACTATACTAGTAATTATATATATCTCGAGGTTATTAAATATAGAGACTATAAACCGCTAGCTCTTTATTAGATAAAGTACGTCGATATTTCCCTTCTCTTATATACCTATTATACTCTACTTACTTTTACTATAGATACATATTTTGGTTCTAACTTAAATCTACTATTATTAATACCTTAGTACCTCTATTATACTTTCTATCCCTATATCGCACTTATTCTATAAGTACTTACCTTTAAATTATTATATCTAGATCTATCTTATTATCTACTTCGCTCTACTCTAAAGTATACTCGGAACTAGGTCTTATTATTACATCTCACTTTATTACCCCTTTTTATCCTATATAGTAGCCCTATAGCGAACCGGATCTCTACCCTTTAACCCTAGAATACTCAAAACCTCTATAAATAGCTATAAAAGTCACAGTATTCCTAGGCTTTCTCGATATAATAATAGGAAATAGTAATAGGAAAGCTTTATATAATTAATAGTTCTTTACTAGTTTTAGATCATATTATAGGTAAATCACGAGAAGTTAAGAGTTAGAGAGAGAAGTCTATTTAATTAACTCTAAAACTCCCTTACTAGCTATATTCCCGGATACTCCTTTACTCTTACTCCTAATATAACCTAGTCTCTACGATAATCCTTATTAATTAACTACTACGTCTACTACGAGGTTCTCTATATCCACGTCTAGCGGTAAGTCTACTATAGCTAGGTCTACCCTATCTAGGTCTACTCTATCTAGGTCTACCCTATCTAGGTCTACTTTGTCTAGATCTACTAGATCCACTACGACTATAGTTATCCCTACGGTTATTATTCCCTCTATAACATTATCTATTTCTCTTAGTATTTATCGAGGTACCTTATCGAGGATTCTAGAGATTACCTTTACCTTAGTAAAGATATTAGTATATTCCTATATTAATAAATAGTAAAGACTCTATCTATTAAGGGCGGGCTATACCTAATCACTAATTGCCCGGACAATTATCTAATATTCTTAGTACCTCCTTCTTAGGATCCTTCGAGAGCTCGTCCTTAGATATAATATTAGCTTCTAAGGCTTACTATAAGAATACCTAGTAAGCTATCTCAGGTTCCTTAGTAATTTAGTCTACGATAGCTATATTAGTACCCTCCTTACTAGTTATAATAGTATCTAGATCGATGTCGTCCTCGTTATCCTCGTTCTCTTACTCTAGGCTAATAGATCCTTTAATAGCCTTATTATATATAGAAGATAAGGCGAGACTAGGTTTAGGCTTCCCCTTATTATCTCTTACCTTCTCGAATATAATATCTATAGCTTCACTAATAAGGTCCTAGAAGAGATTAGTTACGACTTCCTTATTAGCCTTAAATTCCTTCTCGAGAGTATTATAGTACTTAAGGATTACCTAGAGGTTATCCTAAAGCTTCTTCTCGTACTTCACACGCTTATTCGGAGATATCTTATAGATCTTAGTAATCTTATTAACCTTTACCTTAAGCCTATAATCCTTAGGATCTATATAAGGTATCTTAATTAACTAGTTACTAAGATTTATTATAAACTCTTCTAGGGTTACCGGAATTCTCTTAATAGATCTCGGAGTTATATTAATAATATTACTATTAAGGACATCTATATAGAGATAACCGAACTTCCTATATTTATTAATCTCTATAATATTATAGAGTTTAGAGCACTAGTAGTCGAGGTTACCAAAAATACTAAGGATCTTCTTTATATAAGTAAGAGTGATATTAGTATAGTTCCACTTACTAATAAAGCTAATTAAGGATCTATAGTACTCGTTAGCTACCGTAATATCGAGGATAATAATATCATTCTAGCCTCCTTAGATATTATTAATAGTTACTACTAAGGGGAACTCCGATTAGCCTAGGAGTATTAATACTATCTTTAGTAGTATCTAGATAACCTCCTTTTACTTAGTATAGCTAGTAATAATTATAATACTACTTAGCTTAAGCTACTTAAAGTTAACCTTAGATAAATTAATATTAACCTAGTATCTAAGTATTATATAGATATACTTAATAATAGCTATTACGTTACTATAATTAACGAAGGATATCGACTTATTAGGGTATATAGATCTTAAGCCCTTAGTATTAAAGAATAAGTAGCGAATAGTCGTCTTTATAATACCCTTAGTCTCCTTAATACTATAGAAGGGGGACTTCTAGCAAGCATTACACTACTTCTCTATATCCTTCGAGTACTAAAAGTATGAGAAGTACTAGAAGACATCCTCCTCTACTATAGTTAATAGGTTATAGCCTAACTATCTATAGCTAAGAGTACCCGGAATAATAGTAATCTCCTTATATATATAGTAGTTAATCTTTAAGTAGAAGAGTGGAATATTCCTATTTCTTAAAATACGCTCAAAGATTAGGAGCCCTTACTAGTTAGCGTATTTAGTATAGTAGATATACTTAATATTCGGAAGTAGTTACTTATAATTACTAAATAAGATAATATAATTAGGAAATAGTAATAGAGGAATAATACTATCTACTTCGATACTAAAGGCTAATTTATTAATAATAACTAGGTCTAGCTAGAATCCTAACTCCTTTAATATAATAGTATTACTATATATTAATACAATAACCTTAATCGAGGGATTATAGGTGATACTCTTTACTACTTTCTAAGTATCCTTAATAAAGTATCGGTACGACTTCTTAGTTATATCCTCGCTATTATAGATCTTCTCGAGGGTCTTAAGCTAGAGCTTTAATAACTTATACTTAGTCTTATTCTATTAACTATCGGTGCCTCTAATCTTTTAATAGTTAATAATATAAGTCTAGAGTATATATAGTCTATAGTCTATCTAGCTAGTAGTATCGCCGTTATTAACTATATTATTAATAATACCCTTAATATCTTTATTAAAGCTATTTAGTTACGCCTTAAAGAGCGAGGTTATTAGGAAGAAGATATACTTAATCTTACTCTCCTTTATAGTATCTAGGCCAAGGATCTTAATATATTCCGTAATAAGAGCATCTATAGTAGCCTTATATACCTTATTAGTTAGGTAAAAGAAGCCAGTTCGCTTACTAATAATAGAGAAGGACATATTAATACTAGTGTCCTCGAACATCTTCCTATAGCTAGGTAGCCCTTAAAGGATATTAATATTATTAGGGGACTTTATTATACTATCGTAGAAATCCTACTAAGGTTAATTAAAACAGAGAGTAGTAATATAGGTATTATATAGCTCGTGGTCCTTAGGTCTTAGATCTTAAATAGGAGCTCTAGTAGGAAACGATAGTAACTTCTTCCTAAGAATAAAAGCTCTTAGGTAGTTATTATATATAGTATTAGTAGTCTTTCCCTTATTAGTTCTCCCCTAGGAAATAAGGGCGATAGTATTAAGCTAGCGTCTTATAGGAAGAATATTTCACTATACTTCTAGGGTAATATTATAGATTTAGCTATTCTTAAACTCGGCTTACTTATACTTATTTACTATAAAAGAAATAATAAAGCTTCGATTAGTCTCCTTATTAATTAACTTAGCCTTCTAGTATTAGTAGTTAATTAGTAGTAACTTAGGGGTAACGTCTATTATCTCCTTATTATCTCTAGTAAGCTCTCCCGGGGCTAGCTTAGTAGGCTTAACTAGCTTAGGCTTCCGGAACTACTCCTTCTCCTTTATCTAAAAGGCGGATAAGTCCTCGGTTAGCTTAACCTAGTTAACCTTAATCTAGTTACCCTTCCTTAAGGACTCGTCCTCGACCTCCTTAATCGAGGGAGAAGGGGAGCGGGACTTAAGTAAGTAGATAGCGGCTACTATTACTAGTACTACTACTTCTACTACTACCTACTTATAGAGGAGTTAGTTAGCTAGCTTCTTAGCTAAGATATCTCCTAGAGGTTTTAGTTATAGTCCTAGTATAAATACTCGGCTATTACTAGACTAAGTAAGTATATTAACTATCTCATTATCCTCCTTAACTACTACTTATAGCGGCGGTACTAGAGTATCCTTTATCTCCTCATTATCGCTAGCTATTATTACGGCTATACTATACCAACTCCTAGCATCTGGTTCTAGTATCTGTAGTCACTTGACGTGCCTACACGTGATGCGGCCGCACCGCTAAGGGAATCTGCTCTCTAGGAAATTTAGGACGCTAAGCCTAATTAAGCTAAGCTATAAGCGAGAGACTATAAATACTTAAGGGACCTCTACTCGAGCTCTCTTTCCTCCTTAGCTTAGTTTTCTCAATAAATAGCTTTCCTATAAGTGCTCTATTCGTGAGCTCCCTTTATAGGGCTATAATATTAAACTAAGCTCTCTCTTTTTACCTAGGAAGGCTCTAGAATATCTCCCTTAAGACGATTATTTACTTCCAAAGAACGACTCTATATAAATAATCTATATACCTATAATACCTTTAATATAACCTCCCGCGCTAATAGCCCCTCTAAGGGCCTCTACCTATATCCTATAATTCCTTCTCTTATATCTAGTTCTGAGAATACCTCTAGAGTAGGACCTTTTGCCCCAAGAGGATCTCTTACCCTGTCCGATATCTATACTAATATACTCGTATTATAATAAGCCCAAATTAAGTTCTAGATAGACGCCTAGGCTAACCGCGCGACTATAAACGGCTTAGCTACTAATCTAGCTCACTTACTCGATAAAGACGAGGCTCCCCGAGGACGTTCTATTAGTAGAGGCTACGCTTCAGGTAGTATACGCGCCTAATCTAAGTACTATGATACGGTACCTAACTCCCCTATCTCTTCTATTAAACGAGTACATCTAGCTAGAGACGTCCCTAAGTATAGCTAGTACCGCTCTATAAAGGTTCCGGATCCTGTAAAGCTCAGTGATAGTGAAGACCTAACCTACGACTATTAGTAAATCCAGATCATGGGTAAATTCAAAGTTAATACCGACTACTATACTAACGAGGACGCCTGTATATACTACGTCTTTAACTATACCGAAAGTAACGCTTAATAATACCTATTCACTTAATATAAGCCTGATACTACTAATCCCTTTAAGATAGCTAAGGAGATAATCGACTACCTCGGTAAGTATTTCATTAACCTATACTATATATGTGAAGCTAGATACGAATATAAGTACTTACGAATAAAGGAGGTTTAGACTTTCTATAAGTTTAAGACTAAGTTCATCTACTTAGCTAACGAAGCTCAGATCTACTTATAAGACCACCTTAACGATCTATATAATAAGTTAACGCTTCCTCTCTAAATATAACTCGTGAGCTAGCGCTACTCTATTTATATCCTCTAGGACCTATACTATATTACTTCGTCTATTAATTCCGAGCTAAAGGTATTATAAGCCCGTAAGAACCTCCGAGAGCGTATTAAGGCTCGAGCTATAGATACCCTATAAGCCTTAACCTCTAAGTCCTCTGCCCCTAAACTCTATACGGCGACTCCCCGTGCCTTTATACTAGCCCGAGTATCCCCGACTATTAGTGAGCTAGCTATTAAGAGAGAGGGCACCCCCGCCTTAGCCTTAACCTACTTTAACTACTCTTAAACTAGTCACATAGTATACAACTACCTAGTACTAAAGCGTATTACTAACGTCAAGGAACTATAGGAAGACGATAAACTTATAGAGGCTAATATAGATAATATATCGAGAAACGAGGAGGCCTAGGAAAAGACTCCTTCTTAGGTAAACTTGGGGTTAATCTCATAGAGATTAACCTAGACTAGTTAATAGGAGGACTATACTTAACTATACCCTATAGCTTATCTTATAATAGATATTTAGTCAACGTCTCTTCTCTTACTAACTCCGGAGTAAATAGTTTCGTATTTATTAATACTCTCCTTACTATAGATATTACTACCTTCTTTAACCTCAAGTTCTAGCGCTTACCTAAGCCTATTAGTATTAAGGGATATAACGGTAAGCTAGGAACCCGTATTACTCACTTCCTAAGGATATATCTCACTATTAATAAGAGATAATAGTATAATATCCCCTTATTAATCCTTAAACTCGGATCCCATAATCTCATTCTTAGCCGCAAATAGCTAGAATACTTTAACCTACTTCTCGATATCCGAAACCGATATTTAATATAGCCTAAGAGCCTACCCCCGTTACTCTTAGTTATACGAGAGATCCCTATATCTCGAGAAGCTCTACTCCTTGCCCTAAAGTATACTCCCTACTCCGATTATTAAGCTAACGTCGAAGCTAGAAACCGCGTATTCGATAAGGAGGATCAACGGTGAGTAGCTAGGAAATAAGCTACTATAGAGAACTATGATATAGAAGACGACTCTATTACTAACCCCTCTCTATATACTACCTCCGAGGAGGACTCTACTAATTCAGAATTAGACCCGGATAAAGGGCTAGTACCTATACTAGTTACTCTTACCCCTTAGAAACTAAAGATTAAACGCTCTTATAAGTAGGATACTAAAGAGAACTACCGCCAAATAGAGGACTCCCTAGCTAATATTATCCGTCCCGCGGATATACCCTACTAGAAGAAACTATATATAGAGAGAAAGCTAGTAGAGGCTCCCCCTATTAAGATCGCCGGGATTAGCTCTATAGGTATATACTATAATCTATGATAACCCGAGAATAAAGCCTTCACTACGAGTCTCTACGAAATCAATAGCCTCCTAGAATAACGAAGAGAGCCCCCTCTCAAGGCTAAAGAACCTACGATCCCCGACTAATATACCGAATTCGCGGACGTCTTCTCTAAAGAAGCCTCTAACGTCCTACCTCTCTATTAATTATATAATCACAAGATATAATTAGAGAAGGAAGTAGAGGAATACCTAGGTTATAGCCCGTTATATAAGATAATAATAGCGGAGTTAGAGGCTATAAAGAAATATCTCCTAGAAAACCTCGATAAGGGCTTTATTACTCCTAGCTAGTCGCTATTCGCGGCCCTTGTCTTATTCGTAAGAAAAGCTAATAGAAGCTTACGATTCTATATCGACTACCGGAAGCTTAACTAGATTACCTAGAAGGACTAGTATCCTCTTCTACTTATCGACGAGACCCTAGCTAGAGTTAGTCGGGCGAAGATCTTCACGAAGCTAGATATCTAATAGGCTTTCTACTAGATCCGTATAGACCCTAAAGCGGAAGAGCTAACGACGTTTCGTATATACTATAGAGCCTATAAATACAAAGTCTTACTCTTTAGGTTAACTAATAAGCTAGCTACCTACTAGTGTTATATGAACGATATTCTCTTTAACTACCTCGACGACTTCTATATAGCTTATCTCGATAATATCCTCATTTACTCGAATAATAAGCTAGAGTACGAACTCTATATAAAGAAAGTCCTCTAGTATCTCTAGGATATAGGCTTATAAGCGGATATTAAGAAGTGTGAGTTCAATGTTATATATACGAAATACCTCGGCTTTATTATCTTAATAGATAGTATTAAAGTCGACCCCGAGAAAGTCACTATCGTGAAGAATTAGGAAGCTCTAAAGACTATAAGAGGAATACAAGCTTTCCTAGGGTTCTATAACTTCTATAGGAGGTTTATTCATAACTATAGTATTATTACTAAGCCTCTAATAAACCTTACTCGTATAGACGTGCCTTTCTCCTTTAATAAGGCTTATTAGGACGCTTTCGAAGAGCTTAAAGCTCGCCTAATGTCGTCTGACCTACTTCGCTACTATAATCTAGAGCGATAGTCTATAATTAAGACCGACGTATTAGACGGTATTATTACTAGTATTCTCTCTTAATAATATAGAGACGACTAGTACCCTATAGCCTTCTTCTCTAAGACTATAATACCCGCGGAATATAACTACGAGATATATGATAAAGAAATACTCGCTATTATACGGTCTTTAGACTAGTAGCGCCCTGAACTTCAAGGGACTACTCGCCGGATCTAGATCTATACCGACTACTATATATTAGAGTACTTTATATTAACGAAGAAACTCACGAGCCGGTAAGTAAGATAAGCTAAAGCCTTAGCTAAGTACTACTTTATTATATAATATAGATCTAGTAAATAGAACACGAAGGCTAATACCCTTATACGTCGAGACGATGAGGTAGTATAATAAGATAGGGTTAAGGAGGAATACTATACTAAAGCTTTTCTATCTTAAGATCAAGTTAACCCGAAGGTACTCTAAGACCTTAGTATCGAAGTTAACTCCCTCTCCCCCCTCTAGAACAATAAAGATAACCTCGACGAAACTAGTGAACTAGTCGAGCGAATCCTATAAGATAATCGCGAAGCCCCCTCTCTATAAGCCCTCTATAAATAAGCTAAGCGGGACGATAACGACTTCATATTAGAGGACAGGTTATTATTATATAGCGGACGACTCGTAGTCCCTAGTAACTAGTTACGTATAGACTTGATCCGCGAAGCCTATAATCAAGTCTCTATAGTATACCCCGGTAAAGAGAAGACGTATAAGCTACTACGACTATAGTACTATTAGAAAAACATATAAAGCGATATTACCTAATATATACGTAACTACTAACCTTATAGACGGGCGAATATACTAAGAGACAGAACCCCTAGACTACTCTACCCTTTACTAGTTCCGGACTACCCGTAGTAGCACGTAACTATAGACTTTAAGTCGATGCTTCCCTCAAAATCCGGCTACGATAACGTGTATATAGTAATCGACCGATTAAGTAAATAGGCCGTTTCTACGCCCTACTATAAGATGACTATAGTAGAAGAAATAGCGAGAATATACCTCCGAACCGCTTACTAGTACTATAGCCCCCTAGTCTCTATTATTTCTAACCGTGGTCCGTAATTCATATTAGTATTTTGGAAGGAGTTTAATAGGATTCTAGGCACAAAGCTAAAGCTATCGATAGTATACTACCTATAGACTAATAGATAGACAGAAATCATAAACTAATATATCGATTAACGCCTATACCTATACGTCGTGTACTACTAAGATAATTAGGACGAGTACCTACTAATACTCGATTACGCGTAACTCACCCTCTCATATAGCTCTATTAGTATGTCCCTATACGAGCTCATTAACGGCCGCCTCCTACGAACCTCCTTCGACTAGTTAACTCCGAAGACTAAGCCCTAAGATAAGCTAAGTATTACGAAAGCTCGAGAGATCGCTAGGCGAATAGAGGATACTATAAAGAGAGGTAAGGAGAATATAGAATAAGTATAAAGGAAGATAGAGAAGTATACTAATACTAAGCGTCGACTAGTGGACTTCGTAGTAAGAGATAAGGTATACATATCGACGAAGAATTAGAAGATATAATACCTTAATTATAAGCTAGACTATTAAATAGCTGGGCCTTACCTAATTCTACGCTAAATCGGTAACTCCTACGAGGTTAAACTACCTAAGAGTATTAAAATTCATAATGTGTTCTCACCTAATCGTCTATATAAGGCTATAGACGACCTATTACCTAGCTAGAAGAACGAACTACTACTACTAATTCAAGTTATAACGGACCGCGAGTATGAAGTATAAGAGGTCCTAGCTTCGAAGGTAGAGTAAGGAAAGCTCAAGTATAAGGTTAGCTAGGTTAGATATAACGAGGACCTTAACTAGTATCTAGCCTCTGACCTAAAATACTCTCCCTATAAGCTACAAGACTACTACTTAGCTAATCGATAATAACTAGGCTTACCGAAGAGACTAGCCGACTAGGTACAAGCCTAGGAGGACGGAACAAAGGACTATAACGATCTAGATAACGATTCTATACTACTTACCTACTTAAGGATAAGCTTTTTTAAGGGGAGGGGTGATGTTACGGCTATACTATACTAACTCCTAGTATCTGGTTCTGGTATCTGTAGTTACCTGACGTGCCTGCACGTGATGTGGCCGTACTACTAAGGGAATCTGCTCTCTAGGAAATTTAGGACACTAAGCCTAATTAGGCTGAGCTATAAGCGAGAGACTATAAATACTTAAGGGACCTCTACTCGAGCTCTCTTTCCTCCTTAGCTTAGTTTTCTCAATAAACAGCTTTCCTATAAGTGCTCTATTCGTGAGCTCCCTTTATAGGGCTATGATAGCTATAAGCTTCTCGACCTAAGTAATACCCTTAGAGATACTAAATCACGAGCTTAGGGGAAAGTTCAGAGTTAGTACTAATAAGTTACACTTAATAGAGACAATTATCTAGAGGTATTTCCTAGACTTATAGATCACCTAAGCCTCATACTCCTTCGTATAGCTAAAGATTACTTTATTATATATATTCTTATACTTAGTCTCGTAAATAAGAGCTATACTAAGGATTATCTCCTACTCCTTTATATTACTAAAGAGGCTCTTACTAGGATAAGAGGCGAACTATATAAAGGAGTTATCTATCTTCTATATCTTTAGTTATATTTAAAGTTAGTAGGTAAGAGGCTTCTCTAGGTTCTTAATCTAATCCTCGAATTAGAAATTAATAACCTTATAGATAATATTAGTATAGAAAGAAAGGAGACCTTTATATATAATATAATGGATTCGGTTATACTAGTTTATATTAACTTCGCTTAGGATAAATCGAGTCTAGTATAATAGTACGAAGATTAGAGCTATCTTATCGAGTAACTCTACTAGCTTATAAGCTTAGGTAGCTATAATTAGAGCTAGTTATAGTCATAGGCTAGTATATAAGACCTAGACCTTCTTATTCTTATTTAGCTTAAAGTATAATATATATAGCCTAGTTTCGACCTTTAGTGTGTTCTTACCGGCCCTTAGAGCTAGCTACAAGAAGTCTAGAATCTTCTAAGTATCCTTATCTAATACTTCGGGACTTACTACATTTCTGAGCTTAGCCTTAATATTTATCCGAGATAAATCACTATAGGCGATATTATTATTATAGAAGATAAAGTCTCTATTATTATTCTTATAGTTCACGAAGTTAATAGCTCCACGGATATAGATCTAATAATCGCTATAGGATAAGACGAGAGACGGATTCTAGTTATTAAAGTTAAACCAGGTCTTCTAATCTATAAAGAGGCTAGCTATAGGCGCGATACCCTTCACTACCTTCTAAGGGAAAAGCATAAACAAGTATAGCTTATAGGTATTATACGTCTTTATTATAGTATCACGAGGGAAGTCCTTACCTTATAGTTTCGAGGTCATATTAATAGTAAAGGTCTAATACTCTACTAAGGCCCTAGTTAAGGCTATATCCTACTTATACTATCTCGTATAAGTAGCGTTAGCTCTATCCTTAGCCTTATACTTCTAAATACAGAAGCCTTTAACTAGAGCTCTCGTAATAGGTTCGCTCTTATTAATAATAATAATACTAGTACTAAAAAGTCCTATAATAAGAGTAGGGGCTAGGGCTAGGGCGGGGCCGGGGCCGGGGGCTAGGCCTTATTCTTGAGACTAGGCTAGAGAGAGAGGTAGAGCTTAGCTAGTACTAGTAGGTACTAGGCCTTAGCCTTAGCCTTATCCCTACTCTTCGGTAAGGGGAGGGTTAGTTAGCTAGGAGGCTATTATAATCTATAGAATTAGTTAAGATCTATAGAGAAGTTTAGAGAAGATAGTAAATCCAATTTACCTAGTACAAAGTTAGTTAAGACTTATACCGAAAGGTAAAGAACAAGTATTTTAGGAAGTTAAGCTTCGAGAGATACTCTAGTACTAACTCTCGAGAGAGTAGTACTTTAGTTATAAACTAATTTAGTCGTGAGACCGAATTAGGGGAGAGAAAGAAGATAGCGAGTTTAACTCATATATATATAATCCGGAGATTAATACACAAAAATTATTTTAACGAATATATAGCCTAATAAGCGAACTAGATACCCTAGTAGTACTCCTCGAGGGAAGCCTACTAAAGCTAATAGAGGGGCCTACGACTACTATAGTAGAAGATATTACTAGTTTAATAGCTAGATCCTAGCCTAATCTCATAGTAGAATAATACCTACGAAAAGTAATAGTTAGTAAAGTTCAGTCTCTAAGTAATAGCAGTAATATTAGGGGATAAGGACAAAAGAGAAGATATAAGGAGAATAATATAAAGAAATATTCTAAGTAGATATTTATTAATTTAATAGAGTTTAGAGAGGTTCAAGGATCTAAAGAGTATAAGTAGTAGGTAAAGGATAAAAGTATTAAGTAAAGGCTAAGGGGTACTAAGAATCCTAAGTGAAATAAACTTAAAGACTATAATATAGATATTAAGACATCGAAGTAACCGAAAGCTCTAGGGAGATAGAGAACTTTAAAGATACTCTACGAAGATTGAGATAGTTTTTAATACGAATATAATATTAAGATATCGAGGTGGCCTAAGTAGATATAATATAAAGTTTTAGGGAAATAGAGAACTTTAAAGATACTCTATAAAGATTAAGATAGACTTTACGAACGTAATATTAAAACATCGAGGCGGCTTAAGTAGATATAATACAAAGTTTTAGGGAGATAGAGAACTTTAAAGATACTCTACGAAGGCTAGGAGAAAGCTCAAGACGCGAATAAGAGTATATCTAGCCTAGAATATAACGAACACAAATACTTAAGCTCTAATAATAAGAGCCTAAACTTTGTTTCACTCTAAGGCTAGTATAAGCCTTGTCTAACTTGGAATAAGCTATAAGTGTAGCGCTAGCTAACTCCTCAAAATCACGTACTCAAATTCCAAAGATGAACCGGAGATAGTATCTAGGCTAAGGGTATCTAAACTTGACTTGCGAACGTGCCTAAAGTCTAGTGAGTACTTCTAGAGCTTATTAGAAGTTCTAAAAGCCCCGGGAAATGACCTCTATATATAGGTTACTTATTCGTGTGCGGTTAAAGGTAGCCTGAGATCGGGCGACTACTATAATAGTGCTCCTCGCTATGAGTATGAACTATATACTTAGATAGCTAGAGAAGCTTTATTACTCTATATTTAATCTATCTATTTATGTATCTAATACGTTCTTACTAATATCAGGGTATTAGTCGAGGGGTCGGTTAGTTATCGTGACTCTAGACTATAATAAGGGGTATAAATAAGCTATATAGCGACTCGAATCTATATACACGTACTTGGGGAATATAATAGCTCGTTAGAGGATTAATTAAAGGTATTAAACTTACTCGTAGTAGTCTAGATAGCTCTAGAGATACTAAATTACGTATTTGGATAAGATCTAAGGAGGAAAGGTTCTATTACTATAGTTATAAGGATAATATTCGCGAGCCGAAATTTCGTGTATCACGTGGTTTTCTTTTAGTGATGACTAGAGCGGCGTCGGATTATTTATTATTAGAGATACCTGGACTTTAAGATTCACTATAGTTCTATGAGGAGGGGAAGATACTAGGAATACTATAAGGTAGCCTATGATTAGGCTTCCTTACTCTACTAGTAAAAGGGAGGAATATAGTAGGCGATTTACTATACGAAGGGGTTAGGGGGTTTCATCGACTAATGTAAATTAATACTACTATTACTTTTACTTTTCCTAGCTATAGTATCTCGTATATACGTTATAGAAGTATATAGAGCGGTTCTATAAGTTTAGCCCTAGTTTCCTATAAGGTATCCTATGTTTTGTCCTAACGAACTATGACTATAATTACCTTGTCCCTCGAAGTCTTTACTACTCTAACGTCTACTCTAAGCTTATCGATAATTCTTCTTAAGCTTGAAGTAGTGCCCTTTCCTTACTAGCCTAATCCTACTAAGAGAAATCTTTGGCTAGGATACGCTAGATATATCTGTAAATACTAGAATAAGACTTAGGAAGATAGTATTAAGAGTATTCTACTATATTATCCTAGCTATAGATATTCGAGAAGTACTTACTTAGAAGATACTTTTAGTTTCTATATTATTATTGAATCTCTTTAGAACTCGTTAAGGCGTGGAGTACGAGGAAGGTTAGCTTAAATCTATAGTACTATTAGAATTATACTTTGGGATTTATAGACTAGGAATAACTCACCTAATATTCCTAACTTATCTATAGAATAAGTACTATTTTCAGGTAAATTTAAGTATTAAGTAGTCCTATAAGAGTTATAGTAGCCTATAATCATTTATTATATATTATACCTTATTAACTAATACTAGAGATACGAGTAGTCGTTATATTAACTATTAACGCAATCACGTGATTACTTCTCCTTTTCATCCTAGCTCCTCTAATTAACTTTATTATAATTGTTTTATTAATAATTAAAGTTATTTCTCCTTATCTCGCGAGGAGTATAAATGTAATTTATAGTAAAATTTCGAATTATTATAATAGCTATAAATCTAATTAATATAACTTCCTCTTAAAAAGGGGCTAAAGTGAGTTTATTATAGACTATATTATTATAACCTCTATAATAAATACAAATCACGTCTAAAGATAACTATTATTCTAAAGATTCTATTTCTACTCTTATTAATTTAAGAACTTTAAAGATTTATACGAAAGTATTATACCCGAAATTAATCTATAGTAATATACTAAGTTCTTAGGTACTACTCTCGCTTATTATCTTTAGTACTATTACTCTAACTAGTATTATAGCTAATACCCTAGTATTACCCTATAAGCGTCTATATCTCTACTTTTTACCTTACTTCTCTCTTCTATTAACTCCTTCTAGAGGGTATAATTTTATCTATTAACTTTTTTATTTATATCTCTTTATCTTAGATAAATACTAAATAGAGTATAATAACCTAAGACTAGTAAATATATTAGTCTAGAAGAGAGTACTTATAGTATACGAGTTATATTACTCGAAAAAGACTAAGTATAATAATACTAGACCTAGTTATAAATTATATATGAGACTCTAAGTTAAATACTTATATAAGGTAAGTAATATAGACTAATTACTATTTAATATCACGAATTAGGTAGTCCTCGAATACCTTAATTACCTTATATAGCTTATTAAGATATAAAATAAAAGGAACTCCCTTACTACTCTAGTCTTATTACTCTATTTACTAAGTTAAGCTACTATTACCTAAACCCCTAACTTAAACGTCTTACTAGATCTACTCTATACTTTACCTTATATAAGTGACTCTTATAGGTCCTTTACTAAGACTTCGCTTAAAGACACTATTATCCTTTCTAAGTTAGTAGACCTTATAAGCTAGACCTTTAGAATATACGAGATACTACCCTAGTAGCTTATCTTTAAAAATAAGTACCTTATACTAGGCCTAGAGTTACTTATATTTTAATCTGAAATTATAGAAAAGCTCGAGGAAAAGCTTTACTTATTATAGTTACTAAATAGTAATATAACTTAATTACTTAGATCTTAATACTTAATCTATAAAGAGGATATATTAAGACTAGTATATAAGTTTCTATCCTATATTTATATTAAGAACTTAATTCTCGAAGAACACGATTTATTTAATATAGTAAAGGAAGTAATAGAGTATAGTTTTAGATAAGAGGAATAGTTTTACCTTATAGTTTATTTACTCCCTTAATATTTGAAAAAACTAATCTTTCTTATAACTTATTATATATATTCTTAGTAGCCTCTACTTAGGGTTTACTAAAGATTTTATTAAGCTATATTAACTTACTAGCCTTACCCTAATAAATAGTATATTATAGGAGAGAAAAACGTAGTAAGACAAAAACCCACATAAAACGCTATAGAGTATAAAATCGACTAATAGTAAAAACACTAAAAAATAATAACTATAAAGCAGATATAAAGCGGTACAAAATTAGTATATAAGTGTATAGAACTCAAAGTATAAAAGTAATATATAATTATTACTCTATAGCTATAGAAACTCTAGCCTTCTTATACGAAATACTAAAGTCATATAATCTTAGATATATCTATAGTCATGTAATTAGAATATTAAAACTACCTAAAATCGCGAAAATCGATAGTATACGACTAGCTATACTATATCTAATCCTCTATTTATACGTACTTGTCCCTAAGTACCAAAAAATAATAGAAAAAGGAACTAATTAGTCCGAAATAACTATATACTTAGGATTATCCTCTATAGGCTTATCTAACTCCTTTTCCCGGTATCTAAAGTATAACTTATTTCCCGGAAATAAGCGCTTCTCAAACTCCTTTAGGTATAAGAAAGTAATCTAAACTCGTATAGCTACTCTCTTATACTATTACTAATATAATTACTCTCGCTATACTACGTTTATATTTAACTATTACTCTATTTCCTCCTTTATTACTAGGTAATATAGTACTTTATTACCCTGAACTATATCATAAATAGTACTAACTTACTCTAGTCGAATAGTACTCAGATATTTCATATTATCCTTAGTACCCTTAAATCGCCTATATAGAGGGGGCTTAAAGTTCAAGTGAGAAATCCTAAGCTCCTCTAGTAATACTCCTACTTCGCTTACTTCGTCTTTAATAGTAACTAGACTTATTAGAATAGTGATATAAACTTTACTAAGTACTTATTTACCTTTAAACTAATAATAGCAAATAACTCTAGATCTATAAACTATCTAGTTAAAAGTATATATAGTCTTATCGAGTCTAACTATATCCTTTAACTTTCTCTTAGATTTCTTAGTAATAGTAGCTTCTAATTCATTAATTCCTTCTTCTTAGTCTTAATATTAAGTACTACGAAATCGTAATATCTAAAATACTTCGTTATAAAAGGTTTAGCCTTCTTATAATCTATAAGAAAAGTATACTACTATAAGCGATCCTCCTCTCTAAGAAGAACTCGCTATATAAAGTATTAGTAGTAGCTAGAATATTAGTATCACCTTTATAGAATAAGTAGTCGACTTCTCTAGGAAGATAATATCTCACTAGTTAAGGATATCCTATTATATAGATATTACGCTTTCTAGAGGCTTCGTAAAATATAAGCTATATTAATAGATTAGCTATTAAGAGTTAAGAGACTAGTATAAAGTAACTATTACCTAGATTACGATTAGTAAAATTCTCTCTATACTAGTAGAATTATAGTATTTCTAGTTCCTCTATTAAGAATTACGAATACTAAGCTTCTTAATCTACTTTAAGTATCCTTTCTTAAAGACAAAACTATTCATATCTAGGCTAGAAGAATCAAGTTTAAGAGATTCCTTTACCTTAAAGAGAGGTAATAAAACGAAAAGGAATCTATTAGAATTACGGTATTGTCTCTAAATATAATAATTTCCGAGGTATTATAGAAATAGTCTCGAGTTTCGGGGTATACCTAAGTAGTATTAACTTATAATCTACTATTAGTAATATCATAAATACCTATAATCTACTCTATAAATATTAATCTATTAAAATTATCTATATTAATACTAAGAGCGCTTACTAGCTAGTAGTAGTACTCTATATAAGGAGACTCGTAGAAACTATTATTAACTTAATAGTATACTCTTAATTTAATAGGAAGTAGGACCTTCTTATATAAAACCTTAAAGGCGTAATTATCCTATTTAGTAAGTACTTCTTCTACTCCTTAGGTATCTTATAATTATAATAACTCTTTGGAATCTCTCTAGTCTTAATACCCTAAGTCTTTCGCTTACTAGATCTAGGTATACTTTTCGGTATATTCTTAATACTTTATTCTATACTAGAGTATTAGGATCCTTAGTTTCGCTTTTAATAGCTTTATTATTAGCTTTATGCTTTGGATTCGTCTTCTTAGGAGTCTCGGGCTTATCTTTTAGCTTCTCCTTTCCTATTTCCTCCTCTCTAGGCTATACTTCCTTCTCCTTTTCCTTCTCTCTAGGCTCCTTAACTATAGTATTTCCCCCTATAATATTCTCCTTAGTAGGTACCTCCTTAGTACTCTTCTCCTTTTCCTTAGGCCCTTAGGTAGCTCTATACCTAACTTCTTTATTCTCTTACGAGCTTCTTTAATAGTAGCTAAAGACTTAACCTACTATTAAAAAGGGTTAAGGCGATCTTCTATAAGTATATCTTCTTTACTAGTTCCTCCTATAGGGTAAGGAGTTAGTCTATTAATAGTCGTCTCAAGTCTAGGTATTCCTATAGTAGAAGGGCTTTATTAATAATTACTATAGTATTAGTTTCTTTAGGTATAATCTCTTATATAGAATAGAAATAGTAATAGGATCCTATTTATTAGGCTTATTAGTAAATCAGGGAAGCTTTATTCTTATACTCTCCTTTAACGAGAATTCCGGATACTCTAAAGGTAAACTATACTTTAATAAGCTCTTTAGCTAATAGTAGCTCAAACTTCAATTTTCTAGGCTCCGAAACTAATTTAGCCTTCTTATATACCTTAAAAGTATTAGACTCCCGAAAGATTCTAGTATTCTAGGCTTTCTAGCCCCTAGCTTAATCTAAGGTAGCCTTATTAATTAACTAAATACCTTCGTATATAGAAGCCTTAGTCACGAATAGCTTCTTTAGATTAATATATATTCTTACTAAGGTTATTTCGATATTCTTAGATATATTCTATAAAGGCTTTAGTATACTTACTTAGTCTATTTCTCTTAAGAAGTATCTTTAGTAAGGTTCTAATCTTATTATTCCTTAGCTTCTTACTAGGTTAATCTATTTAATAGTAGTATCGAATTCCGATTATTAACTTAGTATACTCTTAGTTCTTTGCTAGATAGCCCTAGAAGCTCTCTATTTCCTATATATTTATTCTATTTCAAGAGCTCTTCTTATATTCCGCTTAGCTTATCTAGGACCTTCGTATTAAATTTAGTAATTACTACTACCTTTTCATATACTAGTAGGTATTCCACAACTTTCTAGGCTTCGTTGAGGGTCTAATTTCGATATTATTAATTCGTAGGCTCTATATAATACTGTATAGAAGGACTAGTTACTATTACTTATTACCTTACTAAGAAGCTTATTCTTTGGCTATTTTATGTTCTTAATATATTGTATAGGTAGAATTAGTATAGTATTCGTGGTATATAGAGTCGAGGGTTTCTATAGTTCTAAGAATCTCTTTTTAAGTATATTCTAGAATAAAGAGTAATTAGAATAGGCTTAATCACGTGGGAAAACCACGTATTTCTGACTTTCTCTTTCTTTAGAATCACGGAAATAAAGCTAAAATAGTAGTATATATATTAGAAAAAGCAAGTATAAGAAATAGGTATATTTAAGGTAAAGTAGGTATGAATTAGAATAATTATAGAAGTAAAATATAAGGTTAGGCCTCTACTATAGAAAAGAACTTCAAAATACGTACTTATAGAATATAATATATAAGTAATTAGAATATACTTAAACTAAACGTGAATAGAAGGAAAGAATAAGAAGGTAATATAAATAGGAATATTTTTATAGTTTATATATATATATAGAAATATTAGTATATAATAGAAAATACTAAAAAAAGGATAGAAAATCTCACAATATAGCGTGCCCCGACCTCTATTCTATAGAGATATCCCTTATTAACCTTAAGTATATAAATATATAAATAGGAAAGAAAAAACAAATTAAGGAATATATAAGGTATAATATAAAAGTAAAGAAAAGAATAAGTAGTATTAATAGAAAGGAAAATTAGTATAGGAAAGTTATAGATAACTTAGAACTAGGTATTATTCCTTCCGAATTCGTTCTATATACTTTAATTATATAGTCGTACTATACTTAATATCAGATAACTAATTCTAAAGTTAATATATAGGAAATTAGTATATCTAAATTAGTATTAAAGGTATAAACTTAGATAATCTTCCTAGTTTCTATATATTAAACTAATTATTACTATTCTTTCTAGTTATCTACTTAAGACTATGTAGTTAGTATAGGAAAGGGAAGCGAGAATTATAGTATTTTCGTATATAAAAGGCCTACTTTATTCATAGAATCGAAGAAATCACTAGTAAAAGAACTAAATACTAAGAAAGTAGGTAGTTATAGCTCCGGGTATAAAGGCCCTATAAAGTTCGGATAAGTCCCCTAAAAGGAATAATATAATAGTAAACTCATTTATAATAGTAAAAGTAGTTACTTGTCCTAGTTTTCTAGAAAATCTAGGAGTCCTTAGTAAAGAATTAGTATTCCTAATTAGTAAAAGGTCTTAGAAGAAAGAAAGCTTTATATATAAGTAGAGTTATATAGTATATACTAGAGTTCTAGGCTATTATTCCTATATACTTTAGAGAGTCCTATTATTATTATTATTATTATTATCGTACTCCCTAATTAATATATATATAGCGATTCTAGTTTATCTAATCTAAAGGATCTCTTTCTAATATCTCAGGAACTATAGCTTAACGTAATCCCTCTCTAGAAGGTATATAAAAGACTCCTATTTCCCCTAGTTCTCTAATCTTTAATATTTCATAGAAAAAGTATCTACCTTAGTATAGCCCGGGTATCGAAGCTTAGAAAAGCTCCGTGACCCTCTATCTATTTCGAGTTTAATCTAGTTATAATTAAATTCGCTTTCTAGAGTTCTAGTAATCGAGGTCTCTACTAGTAAGGTTATCTAGATAGAATATAGTAATAGTAAGAAATAAAATAATACCGATATTTGTCTAGTCCTAAGGAATATAATACTCTAAACCTCTTAACTCTAACCTAGAATAGAATATATAAATAAGAAAAACTACTTCTTTTACCTAAGGAGCTCTACCCTTATCTAATACTTCCTTCTAGTCCTCTATAAAGGATATATACTTTACTCTCTCTGATTCTAGTAGTATAGAATATATATAATAACTCTAGTCGCCTTTTCGATCTCCTAAGTACTATTTAGTTTATTATACTCCTTAATAGCTTCTCTCTTAAGCTCAGAATTAGTCTTAAATCGCTCGTTTACTAGCTTTAGCTCTAGTCTAACGTAATCCTTAGAAGAATACTAGAAACCTTTTCTCTTAACGAATTACTTGAGCTGATTTCTAGTATATATCGTCGAAGTTTAGTCCTATCGAGCTCCTTAAGTATATAGTATCCCTTTAGTTAATCCGCTTTCTTAACTTTATATAGTCCTAACTATCTATATAGTAACTTCGTACTCCTCGACTTATCTTAATCTATTAGCTTAATATCGTATACTAGTACTAAATCGTCCTTTGTAATAAGCTTTAATTGAATCTAATAAGTAGTATCGAAATACTCTTTTCCTTCTCGGTATCTATAGTCCTTCTTTATCTATACTTCCTCTATATCCTTATCTCTTATTAATATCTACTTTATATTAACTCTAAAAGTGTTTTTTTTTTTTTTTCTT
>JAJTUR010000227.1:0-50429 GCA_021399475.1 Hyaloscypha finlandica
ATTTCAAGAATAGAACTAGTTAAGTTATAAGCTCACGTTCCTTATATAGAAGTACTAAGGCAATATACTAACTAAATTAGGGTTATTTTCTAGTTATAGATAACTACTTTAAGAGCTACTTACTTCTTTATATTTAATCTAATAGCTCCTAACTAATCTCTAAAGAAATATAGTAGTAGGCCTAGAAAGTATATTACTAAGATAAATACTATAGAGGTAATATAGTAGAGTAAGCTATATTTATATTACTATACTCGTTAATAGTCGTATTAACCTAATAGACTTACCCCTAGTATTCCCTACTATAGGCTAAAATATACCTAGTTATTAACCTTCTAATAAATAAAATTTAACTAAACTAAGTTTCTATATATACTACTATATATATTAATTATAAATATTAACTCCTTTTAATTTATCTTTATATATTAGTTTATAGTAAATATTTAAAGTTTCTAACCTCGAGGTAGATTTTAGTAGGATTCACTTAAGTTACTACTTTAGAAACTTATATAGAAAACTAAACCTAATTAGAAATCGTATAGAAAATTTTATCTACTTTTAGTATAGCCTCCGAACCTAACCGAAACTAACTTACTTTAAGCTTAATAGGCTAGTGCCTAAGTATATAAGTAGTATACCCCTTATATATAACCTAAACCTAACTTTACTATTCTATATAGCGCTCTTAGCTACTAAGATCCTCTACTTTAATATTATATTAAATACTTAAAATTAAAAGCTCTATCTTATATATTATTCATAAATTATAGTAATAAATTTTAATATTCTATTCTAGTAAGCTAGGCGTAAAGTTAGCTAAGATAATTAGATACTAGGATTTTTATACCCGGGAAAATATAGTATATACGTAGGTACTATAAGCCTCTATACTTACAAAATATAATAAAATAAACCTTAGTTATAAGGGAAAAAGGTATAAATAGTTAAAATACTATAATTCTAAGCTAAGGAAGGAAAGAAGAAAGTAAGGTGAGCTCTCAGAATCGCAGGAAGTATAGTCACGTGACACTCTACTTCTTATATAAGGGCATAATTTCGACGAAATTATGAAATCCTTATAGTATAATTAGTCTAAGTACTACTAAGTTAGTAGGTTTCTAGCGAAATTATAATTAGTAAAAATGTGATTTCTATTAAGCTTATTATTTCTTTATTTCCTCTAGATAAATACCATATACCTAAGAATCTCGTTATATTTTCGTATAATCCTATTTATAGGGTAATAGTCTACTACCTCTATAAGTCTTATATTATTCTAGGCCTCTATAGTTAAGAATAATACCTCTAAGTAAAGCTATACTAACTTACTAGTAATACGCTTAAAACAATAATCTAACTACTTAATAGCTATAACTTATGGACTATAGAGGAGCTATAAGAGTATAAGCCTAGAGCTAGGGCCAAGTATAGGCTAATTAAATACCTAGTAAGCTATAATAGCTTCTATTACCTATAGCTAGAGTGTGATTTCTCTATATACTACTACCTTAGGATAAGGGAGCATATATCTATTATATATGAGATTAAGGTAAAAGAGTATAAGAAGAGCTTATTATAGAAAGAGTATAAGCTTTAGACATACTTTACTAGGAAGGGTTTAATTAATTACTTCATAGTAATAGATAAGGAGAATAGCGGAGTTAAGGGAATAGCTCAGGGCTCTATACTAGTAATAGAGCCCAAGAAGGAATTATTTAAGAAGGTAGAGAGGGATTATAAGAATATAAAATACGATCTTAAAGAGTAAGTAACTATAGTCTAGGGTATTAGAGATTCAAGGTCAGAAAGAGTACTATAGTTATATGACGTAATAGGATTTCTATATTATAATACTATACTAAAGGACGAAGAGATCTAGAGCTCATATAAGCTACTACTAAAGAAAGAGCTTAATAAGGGTTATAAGAATACTAAGGATCCTAATCTCGTCCGAATTTTAGTTATAGCTAAAGCTATCTTAAGAGACATATACTAGTTATATAGCAACACCTCACTAGACTAGAAAATGATATAATAGCGGGCTAATATCTTAAACGAATTCTATACTAGGGTATTAGGTAAAGCAGATAAGTTCTAGTATTTCAAAAACACATTAACCCTAGTTATATACTTTACTACTATAAAGTAGCTATTAATATACTACTACCAAGTAATATATTATAAAGGTAGCTATTTTATGCGGGCTAAGCTAAACTAAGTACTACCTAGAGATATTATCTAGTCGACTACTCTATAGATCTAAGCTATAGATGAGATTATAGAAGCCTTAGTAGCTCCTAAATAGTATACTTAATAAGACTCACTCTAGTTCCTATTCTCTTAGTACTCATTTATCCCTAAGCGAGCGCCCTACTCTACCCTATTACCTATAGATAACTATTAGAAGATACGTCGACGTCGCGTGCTACTAGGATAAACTATACGTATAATTAGAGTATATTCCTAGTAAGTTAGCTTCCTAGAACTACTTTATAAAAGATTAATATATTAACTTCGTAGGCTACCTTTCTATACCTAGTCTTCTTCCTCATATAAACTTTCGTTACTTACTTTATACTTATTCCTTCTCTAGAGATAACCTCCTTACTTAATCCTATAATAGAGCTCCTTATACTCGAACCTTACTAGTCTATACTTATCTATACCCGCTATAGATACGCTCTCGTACTAAGAGTAGTCATAGCTCATCTTCGCTCTTATTATAGTAGTATTATCACGAGTACCTAAGCTAAGAGCTATATTAATATATAGAAGGTAGTTCCCCTTTAGTTACTTAAGCTAGTCTAGTAGTAGTATATCCCTTTAACGACGCCGCTAATCCTATATCTCTATCTATATAGTAATAGTATTAGCTACTACCTCTATACTAATAAGTAAGCTTATATCTACTAGTCACGTGAGGGGATATAGCGGCACCTCTATATAGAGCACAACTAGTAGAGCCCTCAAGGGAAAGGCCACTAGTCGGTCATAGTAAGACTAGCTAAGACTACTTATCCTAATATCATTACCTCCCTTATATCTTACTAGACCTTTTACTAGTAAAGCGGATTTATTCGATTCTTCTAGGTTATACCCTCGAGTCTAAGTACTACTACTACTATTATAGTTACTATTAATAGGGTTTAAGAGGTAGATCTAGCTAAAAGAGTAATAGAGCCTCCCTCGAGTCTATATAAGCTAGTTACATTATAGCTTAACTAGATACTCTAGAATATACATAAGAGCATATATATAGAAGGGTTAGGTATATAGTATATTACCTAGATTAATCCCTAGCTTAATAAGACGATATGAGAGAAGTACCTCTATAGCTAGGACCTAATTATAGCTACTAGGCTAATCGACCTATTACTCTAGTAAGTAGAAGGCTATAGGCTTAACCTTACCCTCGCCTCCTTTAACTAGTTAATTAAGTAGACGAGATCGTCTATAGTCTAAGGGGAGGTTAATGTCTTTAACCTATATCACGTAAATAACTTCGTCTCCCGATATAGTGTAGTAAAGGTTATTATATCTAAGTAATAGAAGCGTGTATTAATACGACTACTATTATCCAAATTATAAGAAGGTATATATAAGAGGTATAAGGATACCTAGAAGTACCTACTCTACTTTATCTACTAGCTCATCTACTAAAAATAGTAGCTAGCCTTATATTATATATTAATAGATACGTAGTTAGTAGTACTTAAATAGTTAATAAGAGCTATAGAGGCTCTCAATAATAGGAAGCCGCTTATACTAGGATCGGATTATCGTAATAGCTTCTTAAAGCTACTATAAGTAGAGCTTAACTAGGCTTATTTATACTTTTATATTATACTACTAGACTACTACCTTAATAGCCTAATCTATAATAATATAGTAGTTAGCTTCCTTACTATCCTTAGGATTAATATTAAGACAAATAGCTTCTATAAGCTTATATCTTATATACCTTACTTATTAGCTCTAATTAAAATAGTATAGCTACTCGTAGTATAATATATAATCTTAGTAAAGGAGGCCGGGGAGTATAAGTACCTAGTATAGGTACTTAAGGAGATATAAGAGCGTTTTATAGTCTATAATACACGCTCACTAATAAACTAGATCCAAAAGCTATAGACTTATAAGAAGAAGATCCGAGATATAATAACTAGACTAGGCTATATTATCTAGTCTAATAATAGAGAATAACTTAACTCTATAGGGCTCGAGTTAAAGATAACGGGATTACGAGACTTTATCTCCTAATAAGTTAAAATAGTAGAGGTATAGCTATATAGCCTCCTTTATATTAATTCAATGACTTCCCTCTCTCTATTAGATCTAGATAGCCTTAAGGACAACCTAGCTATAAATACGCCTAGCTAGAGCTTCCTTTATAACCCTCGTAATACCGCTTTATAAGGCTATAGCTACTAGCTACTTCATCATATAGTAGAGACGGATTAGCTATAAGATAAGTTCTTTATTAAGCTCATATCACTAATATAGAGGCGGCCTATAGTAGAGCAGTACTTTAAGTAAGTTAATACTTTCCTTAAGCACCTACTTCTAATTACTTATATTATATTAGGCTAGCTAGTATAAGGTAGTAAGCTCATAAGTCTATAATACTATAATATATTAGATAACCTATAATAGAATATCTTTCTCGAGAATAGCCTAGTTAGCTTTATAACCTTTTACTATAAAGGCTATAGTATCGAGGGCTACATTAATATTATCTACTACTTCCTCCTAGTACATATTAGTAGGCTCGTCATCTATTACCTCTAGCTCGTCCTTCTATTCACTAACTAACTCCAACTACTTACCCTTAATTAACTAGTAATAGCTATCTCCTCTATATTCCTTTAGGCGTAACTATATAAGACATATAATAATATAGGCTAGTATAGTCTATAGCCAAGTAACCGACTAAGCTATATACTTAAGTAGGAGTTCTAGATATACTTATATACTCAAGCTAATATCTAGATCTAGTAACACACTACTATCGCTATCTTATACTAGTACTTGAGGTAAGCTAAGTTTAGGAAGGACTTTAATATTAGAGCTAGGCCTATTATAACGTGAAACGACACATAGGCCTACTATGTAGCTAATCTAGTAGCCTCGGTCTATACTCGCGGGATTAAGGAGGTACCTAGATATACTAAGTAAGCGCGGGTTAAGTACTAGTAAATTAGCCGCGAGTAGTATACGTAGCTTAGTCTTACGCCATTCCCGGATAACCCCCTTCTAGAGTTTAGGAAGGGGTTTAGTATAATTAAAACGAAACTTACTACGATATAGATAAATACCTAAGCTAGCTATATAACTAATATAGTTAAACGGATCTATACTTATATTAGTAGCTCTAGTTTATCTTTAAAGTAAAAGGTATTATCTAATATATCTCTAAACCGAGTTAAGAGGAGAGTAATAGCTAGATTAGAAGCTAGTAATAGTAAACCCTATAACTTCTAGTTACCTAAGATAATAGTACTTTAGTTAGATCTCTCCTTAGCTTAATATAAACTAGTAGACCCACTATCTATAAGGTCGCGATCTCCTATAAGTAGTAAGGCTTATCTAGCTTCTATATTCGGTAACCTAGTAAATAGCTTTAGATATATAGCTATATAGGGTAGAGTACTACTTACTTCTTCTCCTTAATACCTTTAACCGAGTTATTAAGTAAGCATATAACTCTCTACTTAAGGATAGGGTAAATATCTTTAACTAGTACTATATTAATAGCTTTATCCCACGTCATACCTCTAAATAACCCTTATAGTATAAGCTTAAGGAGCCGACTTATTATATATATAAGAAGGTCTAGAAGTAGCTACTCTACTTTCTATACTAGATAGTCTAGTAGAAGTAGGCTCTAGTCCTATATTACTACTTAACATTAGTATAATTAGCTACTCTAGAAGTAGTTCTTTAAGTAACTATGAACCTAGCCTAGTAATAGGAGTCTACTTTATCTAGGTACACTAATCCCGAGTAGTATTAAGAGATTAACTAGGCTTACCTACTACTATATATTACCCTACTTAACTAACCCCTCTTTAGTAATATCTATAATAATATAGTAATTAGATTCCTCTTTATACTTAGGATTAACTCTAAAGGCTTATACTACGAAGCAATAGCTTATACCCCTTACCTCTCTACTTTTATAAAGATAACGTAGCTCTTAGTTATCTAGTATACGGTCTTAGTAGTCAATAAAGACGAGGTTAATTATATTACTAAAATCCTCAATACTATATAAGACCGCTTTATAGCCTATAGGACTAGGTAACTAATAAATTAGGTACTAAAGCTACGAGCCTATAGTAAGAAGATCTAGGATACTATAATAGGGCTTAGGTATATTATCTAGTTAAATAATAGGGAGGAGCTTAGCTATAAGGGGCTTAAGCTAATAATAATAATACTAAGAAAGTTCATCTCTCATAAGGTTAAGATTACCTAGAGCTAGCTACACGAGCTCTTACTTATGAATCCGGAGGAGAACTAGGAGGACATAGTCCTAGCCCTCGCCTTATATACCCTCAAAGATAATCCTACTATAACTAAACCTAGGTAGAGCTTCTTAAAGGATCCCTATAATATAGCTCTATATAGGCACGAGCGATAGTTACTAAATCGAGTAGTAAATACTAACTAGCTATAGGAGGAGTTCTTTGCTAAGTCTAAGTCTAGAAAGACTATAAAGTAGAGCTAGAAAGCGGTAGAGTACTACTTATAATAAGTTAATACCTTCCTTCACTATTATCTTTTACTAGTTCATATCTTAGTAGGGTAGCCTAGTCATAGTACTAAGCTCCTAAGCCTAATATACTATAATATAATTCACGGCTTCCAGTGTAATATCTTTCTTAAGAATAGATTAGTTAGCTTTATAACGTTTTACTATAAGGGATATAGTATCTAAGGCTCAACTAAGATTATTTATTACTACTTACTAAAGGAGATTAGTAAGCTAGTAGTATATTATCTATTACTTATTCTCCCCTTTATAAACTAGCTCTAGCTACTAGTTCTTAATTAGACTATAATAACTATATCCTCCCTATTTTTATAAGCCTTACTATAGAAAGTATAGAATAAGGAAGGGTAATATAACCCGTAGCCTAGTATTCCTAGCTCGGCTTTACTCTATATCTCGGGGGCTAGGTAGGAGCTTATAATACTAGTAGGCTAGGTCCTAATAGCGCTTCTAGTAGCTCGGGCTTGTCCTCTAAGCGGAAGGTACTCACTAACCTCTCCTAGAACCAAGTAGCGAAGAGGGCAGGAGCTAGGTTTAGTAGTAGGTATTAGTAAAGGCTAAGGGGAAGGGCCTCACGTCTTATAACTATATCTCTAGCTAGTTTTGAGAAAAGTATTTCATTCTAGGGCCCTAATACTCTAGTAATCTAGGCACAGAGCTAGTTCTTATATAATAAGCCGGCCTATACCTCTATCTCTCCCCTCTAGCTCAAGGAAGCCCCGTCTACTTCTATATCTACCTCTACCTAAGTATTCGCCTCTACCGCCTCCTCTACTTCTATAGCCTAGTCTTCCTCATATTACTCTACTACTATCTCCTTAAAGTAGTCGTCGAAATAGCTTATCTTTAAGACTTTAGGGGTTAAGATTAAGCTATTACTATTCCGTTTTATTTTAGACGAAGATTAGGCTATATAATATTAAGTAATAAAGTCTCTCTCTAAGGGGGCACGATATATACCTTAAGATCTATATTATGTCGTGGTTTCCTACTAGTCGTTCTATTACAATATATAAGGTATATAGAGAGAGAGGTAAGTTTAGGGTCTAGATAATCGGTTTTAGAGAGGTCTTAACCTTAGGGTAGAGCTAAGCTAGAAACAGCCTTAGGGTATCACGTAGGCACGTCTCACTAAAATAAAAATGCGACTTATACGATTATTATTTACTTTATATAACTTATTATATCTTCTAAGCTACTAACTATATTAATTATCTTAGTAGCTTACTATATTCCTAAGAAGGAAAACCTAAGCATTTATAGCCCTAAAAGACAAGACGACTAGAGTAATATAAATTCTAATATCCCTATCTCGTCGTGTATTATACCCCCCCTAACTCTACTAGTATTAAGAAGAATACCATATCACTACTACTAGGAAAGCTACTAATAGAAGTACGTGAGAGGATATAGGGCTATATTCTAGGTAATTACACGGTTCATATCAAGTTCGCCGTGTCCTATTATTAGGAGCCTAACTAGTAATCTCGAGGGAGGGGCTAAGCTTACTATAACTTCACCGGATACTTCTTTTATATCCTATATAAGGTAGTAGCCTCGGAATAAGATAGATACCGCTTATCTAAGAGCGCGGACTATAACCTCTCGGCGTAAGGTATAGACTATAATAATATACGACTCTCATCTAAGAGATATACTACCTACTATAGCTACTACGACAACTATCTCAATACACTAGCCTAAAGACCTTTATACTAATCCGGATTATGACACAATACGCGGAAATCGTCCGAGCTTTAGTTTAATTGCGCCTAGGACACGTTATATTATAATAGAAATACACGAGAATCGTCTATACCCTAACCCTAATTTTACTCCCTAATATTCCCTTCTGACTTTAATAACCCTTTCTCTTCTTAACTATAGAAGATCTAGATAGAATTATAAAACCCTATTATGTTTTTAAAATATATTTATTCAATCTTTAATTACCCTTTTTAATAGCGGGTTACTCTTTATTAACTACTATAAATCTCGTCTTTAATCCTAATGAACTAGCCTTAATCTATAAGGTATACCGGTATACTTTAGCTATATCTAGATCTCAGGTAACTTCACACCTATAGAACAAACACTAGATCTATCTAGAATCTCGGCGGGATATAACCCTATTAATCCGCTCCCTCAAGATTCCTAACCCGACTAATATCAATCTCTATCTTAACTAATCACTTATCTACCTATACCTCAAGGTCTACTATAGCTATACTTACCTTACCTATAAGTACCGGACTATTAACCTAGACTCAATTACTCGTCACGTATCCTCCTATTACTCCCCTCTTCGCGCGTTATCTATACGTTAATAGAACCCAGATAACCTCTATTAAGACATATACCTTTAGACCTAAGTAACTATAGTATAGTTAATAGTATACCCTATAAATCTAGTATACCTTTTATACTTAGAGTATATACTATATATATTATTAATATTAATTTATATACTATACATATAATTATTAAGTATACTAGAGTATACCTAGTATAGTATACAAATATATCTTTATACTTAGAGTATATAAGGATATAAGGTCTAGGGAGACCCCTAAACCTACTAAAACTATACTAAAAAGGCTCATGAATTACATCCTTCTAGATCCCCATAACTACTATAATTTTATATATAATTAATCTATATTAAAAGACCTAATTAATAGCTTTATAACGTTAATTTTTCATTATATATATTCATTATTATACTAAGCTCGAAATATAAGTAACTTTTAGATTACGCTCAATTAAATAAAGAGTAAACTATTACTCTACTACTTCTTTAATATTAAATTATAGAGACCTATATTCACAATATTATATTAAACTAATTCTATACTATAATTCTATAAAGTAAGAGCGTTTAATCGATATAATTTTAAAGTTATTTAGTTAAAGTTTAGTTATACTATAAGATTTCTTAATTTTAAGATCTAAATTTAAAAAATCCAACTTTAAGATATATTACACTTTAGGTTATCTTCTTATATAACCTACTTTTCTATTAAACTACTACCGATTTTCTTCGGAACTATACTATTCGAATACTAAGAAGCTAATCACGTAATATATCTACTTTATTTTGAATTTAAAAGTATTATTATTAAAGCTAGTATAGTAGAATATATAGTAATTTAGTTATTATTTACGAATACGAACGCGTATAAATATTAGTCTTTTCCCTACTAATTCTTCTCCTCTATAATACAACTCTATTAACTACTTACTTCTTTTATCTCTAGGTATTCTCGAACTATACCCGTTTAATTAAGACTCTAATTCTAAGCTATATAAGCTTCTTAGCCTTCCTCAAGTCAGCCTATAGCTCCTAAATCAATAGTATCATCATTAGAGCTATTAGACTCAATCTTAGTAGATAACGACTTCTCAGATACCCTAAGCTCTTAGATATCTGAGACTTCATCTATAGCTTCAAAAAGCGCACATATTAAACCTCATATAGCTTAGGTCTTTAGGCATATACCAGATCCTAATCTAGAGACACTATATTACACTAAGGAAGACAACGGCTAATATCTCTATATTAACCGCATATAAAAGTACAAGTATTATCCTGAATCGTAGGATAAGACCTATAGACTCAATAGTAATATAGTTATTAAAGCTCACCTCAAAACATATAGAATCACTATAGACTCGCCTCGATAGGAACGAGCTAAGAGATAGTAGAGCGTCATTAATACTACCTAAAAGGAAGGCCAGATATACCCTCAAAAAAGGTATAGACTTAACAACACCCTAGGGACATTAATTAATAGTAATACGCTCGAAATCCTATATATGCGATTCATTACAGCTTGTAACGAACCCCTACGTCTTATTGAATATTAGTAGTTCCGTGATCTTCTATATTATTTAAATAAGGAAGTCGATAACTAGCTTCCGTATTCTCATAATACTATACAGGAGTGAGTCCTCCACTAGTATAAAATCAAGAAGGATAGCCAAATTCAGAGGCTCTAGAGTACCCTATCAGATATTCATATTATAGTAGACCTTTAGAGCTCACCTAATAGGCTCCTAGTACTTAGAATTACGGCCACATATATAACAGAGGATGATAAATTAGAGACGTCTATACTATCTTTAAAGATAGTAGAAGGAGCTCACGATAGGGACAATATAGCTAAATATGTAATAGAGGTAATTAATGAGTAGGGTCTTACTTCAAAATTGGGGTATTTCAATATAGATAATACACCTAATAACGATATAATAATGAGAGCCATCTCAATTAGTATATCTCTATATCTATATCTTTTAAGTTAAATTTAGCTAACCTTTTCAAGAGCTTACACATAACTATTCAATCAAATACGACCCGACCTCTCACCGCATACGCTATCTTAGCTATATAATTAATCTAGCCGCCTAATCCTTTCTTTTCGCTACCAAAGATAAAGATCTCGAAGGCGATAATAATAACACTCGAATCAAAGCTATAGAGGCCGAGTTACTAGCTTAGAGGAAGAAAGGACTATTGGGAAAGCTCTATAATATTAATATATAGATTAGCCGCACTAAATAGCGTCTTCAGAATTTCCTTATAATCTCTAAGAATCGTCGAATTCCCCACGATAATACAACTAGGTGAAACTCATAGCAAAGGCAAATTAAGAGAGCTATAAATAAAGAGATTATAGAGGCTATTAACCGGTTCCTTGATACGTGGGGTAACGACGAGGTAGCACCTAATAGGTTAGATGAGGAGGAGTAAGAGACTCTTAATAAAATCAATACTATACTATTAGTATTAAAGGAAGCTACCAAGTCCTTAGAAGGCTCTATAGTACCACTTACTAAGGGACTACCTGCTATGGACTTCATTATAGCCCAGTTTGAAGATAGTAGAGCTCAATATCAAAACGATACCATTATAGCTCCGCTCTACCAAAATAGCTAGGAGAAAATGAAGAAGTATTACCACCTTACTAACGAATCTCCTGCATATACAGCTGCAATTGTATTGCACCCTAGTTACAAGTAGCAGTATATTCAAGACTACTAGGAGCCAGCATAGTTACCAAAAGCTCAGGTAAATACGGTCTTTAGTAAGACGTCTTATAAAATACAGAGCTAACTTTTACAGAGGCTAGTGAGGCAGTTATAGGAGTCCAAATACAAACCAGTTAATACTGTATCTCGCACTAAAGCTTCAGATATTGCGACATCTCCAATAGCCAATTCAGTTCTATCAAAAACTTCCAAGCCAGTCAACAAATTCGCAGAGTATCTTCAAAGACATAAGGCCAAGGCACTAGCGCAACTCAACGATACTACAGCTAGTGACGATGAATATACTCGATATATCAGAGAGAAGATTGAGTAGACAGACGACCCAATATCTTAGTGGCTAGAATCAAGTCAACAACACAAATACCCTCACTTGAGCAAGATGGCGATTAATGTATTGTCAATACCATGCATGTCAGCTGACGTCGAGCGGTTATTCTCGAGTTACGGTCTTACACTTGAAGATCGTCGAAATCGTATTGGTATTGAGCTATTAGAGGCGTTGGAATGTCTGAAATCGTGGTTCAAAATCAAGGAGTTCAATATATTAGAACCAATGGGGGTTAGGAATAGCCTCAGCGGGAGCAACAGGGAGGTGTAGCGCCGGTGAGGTAGGCCGCACAGGGAGTGCACTTTTGCACTCCTAGTTTGTACGGTGTACGTATGACAGGTCTGTCAAGCTTCCTGGTACGGTATGGTATGGAGATATATCGCACGCTGTACGTATTCAAGGCCTGTCACACATGGAGTATTTACACTTTTTATACTACTGCCAACACTGACACTAATACAGGTCCCCTATGGGATCCTGATCGCGATATCGATTCTCGTGTGCGTGTTCCTCAACGATTACGTTGCGAGACACGGCTGGAAATCTCGCTGCTTCTTCATCATTCTCTTCCTGCTCCCCAACATCTCCGGCGCTTTCGGCCTTGCGTTCCTCGATGCAGGGAACAAAGCAGGCAGGTTAACATGTTATTATCTTACTGGACCTTACAATGCTGCGTTTGTGATGATTCTCTCGCTGCAGACGGCGAATACTGCTGGCCATACGAAGAAGGTTGTTACGAATGCTTGTCTGTTTCTTGGGTATTGCACGGGCAATATCGCGGGCCCGTTCTTTTATAGGGAGAAACAGTCCCCTAGATATGAGTTGGGGATTTGGAGTATGGTTGTGAGTCATTTGCTGGAGGCGGTGGTGGTACTTACGTTGAGGGTGTTGTTGAGTAGGGAGAATAAGAGGAGGGATAAATTGCAAGGGGTGGATGGGAGTGAGAGCGAGGAGTTGAAGGTTGAAAGGGAGAAGGAGAGGGATAGGACTGATCGGGAGAATTTGAACTTTAGGTATATTTACTGATGGAGGAAAGGCGGGGAAGTCGAAGTGGTAGATTCAACTTGGGAAAGGGGCATTCGAGAGTGAGGACTTGCTGGAATGGGTAGGGATAAGGTGTAGGTAGAGACAATTGCAGAGTCATGTAGTTCTACCATCAGATGAGAAGAAGTCATTTGCCTCATTCATTCGAGATGAGAATTTATTGGTAAACTGCGACGGAACCTGACCGACTTTTCTTCCAAAAGGGTGATCAAGTAGATGACCTTTGAAGAACAAACCCCGTACGCTCTGCTGCTAGTAAGTAGTTATTTCTCTCTCCATATTTGCCTTGCCATCATGTTTTCGTCTCTTATGTCGTTCCTCCTTTCTCATATGATCCGAACTTACATCTCCTCGGAGCATCGACGGGCGCTATAAACATTGTAAGTCAAGCGCCAAAACCTATAAGACTCACATATAGGCAGTCGAAGATAGACACATACCTATCGCCGCAAGAACGGAGAAGAAGGCGTGACAACAACTGCTCTGGTACACAGTGCAAGCTTCCTTCTCAGATGAATAAGAAGCAACGCACAACGTTTGAATTCTGCCAGCGCAAAGGCGCGACATGCTGGATTCAACAATACCTCTCCTAATAGGTCCTTGTCATACTCTCTTATGCACACTCCTCTTATTTTTTGTTCTGCTTCTCCCACTCTATTATATGACTTTCGACATCATTCCTTATATTCTCATCCCATCCCTGCGTCTTCGACTCTCTCTGGATCCGAATATCATGTTTATCAATATTCTCGATATTCGTATTATCACCACTAACAAGGAATCGCAGATTATTTGGATCGGTAGGGCTTCCACCGTTCTTCAGCGCTTTGATATGATCAATGCTGATTGTGCCCGTCACACCACGGCCAGTGACTGTAAAGTAAGGCGCTGCCCTCGCGTCTTTCGGGAAGGCTGCTCCGGCTGCGATGAAGATTTGTTTGGCAGCAGGATCCCTGCGCACTGCGGTCCAGAAACGACGTGCGTGGGCAGTGAAAATATCACGCGGTTTGCCTGTGGCGTTGGGATTGGCGGTAGCGTTCCAGACACGCAAGATATCAGCAGAAGCACTAAGACGTCCGCCGAGGACGGTGTTCGCGGCTTGAAGCCACATGTTGGTAGCTGGCTTGGGTCCTGCTGTCGGGGCCGGAGTCGCTGGATGCTCTGCGGCAGCTGCTGGAGGTTTTGCAGCAGGTGGAGGGGGAGGAGATGGGGGAGCAACTTTCGGAGTAGGTGTTGGACCTACTGGAGGAGCATGAGGAGTTACAGGCGCAGCTGGCGGAGGTGGTGCTGCAGGAGGAGGCTCCACCTTTTCAACGGGCTTTTCGGGTCTGACTTCTGCAGCGACTGGATTTTGAGACTCAACTGGCCTTCCAGCGGTTTTGTTGAATGCTCTCGCTTCTACCATGCCTCCTCCTGCAGCTGCCAGTCCTTCTGTCAGCGCACCAACACCCATCCAAGCCTCCCGCTTGCTCTCGTCCTTGGTAAACAGACTTGCGATACCGTAGAATATTGCTGCAAAAGGAGAAGAAGTCATAGTATTGAGGTTTTCCAATCTTCTTGCCATCTCTTGACGTTTATAGTAATTCGTATCGACTCCTATTGTTGGCCATTCAGGGTGTTCATCATAATTGTTCGCTGGCGCACTCTGCATTCCATCTTTGTCGACATGTTTGACCGGATTGTTCGTGGCATATATGTAGAGGTTAGGGCCATCTGTAAGTCCACCGGGATCGCAACTTGTCCATCGACAAAGCCAAGGCGCATAGTATCTCTTCCCAATGGAGTACAGGCCATTTTCCGAGTCCAGCTCCTTACCAGTGAACCTAATTCTCTTTTCAGGTATCTGAATTTGTGTTGTGGTGGCTTGGTAAGAGCTACTTCCAAAGGGGGTGTATTCTTCATAAGAGATGATCTGTGCATCGTCGTCAAGCTCAAGGCAAGCAGATCCAATATTGTTGGAGAACTGAAAGCGAACGAGCTGAGCAGGGATCCTGGTTGCTTCTGAACCTTCAGTACGAGTTTCGATCATTGCAATACGTTGTGTTTTGTTCATTATATGCAGAGTTTGCCGCTCAAGGTCCCGCGTCGTTCCGTCTCCTTTGTAAGTTCGAAATATCTCGACATCACCGATGTAAAGCCGTTCTTTCAGGCGCTTTGGTTCATTTCCAGGGTCTGCTTGGCGTTCGGTGACCTTTCGAACTCGTTGCCCACTGGAATCATAGACGTAGAATGTTTTTTCAGGTGTACCTCCGTCAGTCCTGATTTGCTGAGAAGAGCATCGCAGCTGATCGTTGTGATCCCATTCCATGAGTTTGAGATGCCCCATCGCGGTCATACAGCCACGGTTTCCAGGGCTGCCATCATAATTCAGCACCTCGGAGATAAGTCCAGTGATGGTGCTGCTCAATCTATTGCTCATCTCGGCGCCATTGATCTGACTTTTCTCTTCGTAGTTGAAGTTCCGTGTCCATCCAGAATGTTTTGGATCAGTCCCTCGATGCTCTAAGCTTTTGATGTTGTTGAACCTGTCATACGAATACCGCTCAAGATAAGTGCCCATTGCAGATGAATTTCCAGGATGGTCAACTGACGTCGGGTAAGGGTCGGCGCCCGTAGGGCTGGGAAGATTTCGTGTTCCATCACTGGCTTGGCCTAGGTGCTCCCTTCCTGCAGCATCAATCAATCTACCCACAGAATCATAAGTGTAGTCGTTGCTCGGCTCGACTCGCTTGCCACGGAAGTAGACCACTTGCTGGGCATCATCTTGAATGTGAGTTACATTGCCAACGGGGTCATACGCATAATGAAGATTCTGGGCGAATGAACCTGGATTGGACGGTAGTGGGGGATGAGGATCATCATCCGGGAACTTAACTGCACTCCTTCTCGTTGTGAGCTGCCGGAGACGAAAGGTTCTGGAATCAAACTCAGACGCAGTTGATGTGCCATTCCCGTACTCGACGAGAACACGTTGGCCCTTTGCATTATAGGCAATGCTTGAAACCATTATTCGGAAGTTCGCATCCTGTCCTCGAACGTTGACTTTGATGGATTCCAGCATATTAGCATCATTGAAAGAAAACTTTACAATACTTTGGTCTGGCTGCGTAATTTGTGTCGGACGATTGAAAGCGTTGTACATTGTAGATGTGACCCAAATGTCACCATCATCCAGGGGGACGGAAGCCTCGTTCGTCCAATCCACTGTCGATGTGTAGTGTGATGCAAGGCGTTTGTTGATTTCCAATACGTTGTCTTTGAAATCGTAGGTAGCAGTCGCTGTAACTCCGGACTGGTCATAAGCACGGATAACTTTGTCACGGGCATTATTCTCCTGATCATCGTCGTTGTTGCTGTAGACACGTTTTTCAACAACCATCTGAGTTCCTGTTCCCACCCTCAACCGCGTCTCAACTTGCCGGCCAACAGTGTCGTACAAGTTGTGAAAACGGTGATCTCTGCTGTCCCAGACATAGACTTCCTGCCCAATCACATTTTTCAGCCTCCACCGTTGGCCAGCCTCCATGCTACTTTGATGGATGTTGTTGCCAAGCATATCGTAATCACATATGAGAACCTGACGATCCTCTGCATCTCGAATCTCTCGCTGGTTGCCATTCACATCTACAATTGTCTTACTCCTGATGAACTCCTCTGTGGCAGGGACAGCGCTGATGTCATCGCCATACTTGAATTTGTTATGATCGATGTGAAGGGATTCCTGACCCAAAGAATTCAGGAAAGATTTCTTGGGAGTCCCAGTATGGATTTCTGTTTTCACCGCAGCTGCTTTTTCGTCTTTACCAAGTATACCACTCATTCGAGCATCGTACCACGTCGGAGAGTATCTTGTCGGGTCCAGCCGTTTGAACAAGGGACCAAGGTGTTCGTCGATTGTCAGATCCGTTGCTGCTGTATCATTGGCATCCCAAGTTTCGCTTTTCCAAGGATCAAATGTATGCTTGGACCAGGTATGATCTGGGTTGAGAACTCCTATAGAGCGGTCGAGAGGGTCATAGAAGGTCTCTGAAGAAACCCCGATTCTTGAATCAAGCTCGAACTCGTGGGTATCAGTGAAGAATGGTTCAAACATGCGCACCGGGCTGCCCTTTTTATTGAATACTGTCCAGCCACTGCCCACCCATCTCGGATCAACATCACCCGGAGTCATCTTTGGCTGGCCATCGACGTCGACGATTATTTTGCCAGTGTCAGGATCCCGCTCCGGACATTGGCCGGCCTCTGCTCGAACCTTGGTTTGGATTATTAGTCCATAACCATTCGAGTAGGAGAACTCGTGAAAGAGACGTGGCATTTCACCAGCATGAAGATCAAAGTGGTGGACGTCGCGTTTGATACTTGAGCTGGCTACCGGGCGGGGATTTGGTGAGGACTTGGTGTTCATGTATGCAAATGAATCATACATGAATCTGGTCGTAGCACCAGCTAATAGGTTCATGCTGGGATTCAAAGGGGATCTGAAGTACTCCTCAATGGTGCTGTCATCTGCACTAGGGACCCCATCCACACTGTCACCCACCCGCTGGCCAGGTTTGCCAGTCACAGCGAGCGCGACAACGCGACCAAAGATATCATAGACGACTTTTGTCTGATTTCTATTCGGATCCATAGTAATCAATGGACGTAACAAGCGGTAATCCTGGGCTGTCTGAACGAGTGTCTTTTTTGGGTCGAGATCACGCTCGCCCACGGTGACTCGATTCCCAGCGGCATCTTGTGTCTCCTCAACAAGTAAGTCGTACTTGTCGTATCTGATGTAAACTTCTGTGTCGAATGTCGAATCATACAGTGGATTCCGAGAGCGATGGGGATTAAAGAAATGCTCCCGAGCGAAAGTCAGCTCGTCAATGCTTGAGGTGGGCGAGAAGAAGTTTTGGCCAGTCTGAATCCACCAGTTGCGATCACCTTCGCTATGCGAATATTTACACTCGTGGATCAGAATATCCTCTAGCTCCGATGAAGAAAGTTTTCCACTTTCTACGAGTTGAAGATTGACCAATTCGGGGGTCATGGCTAGCTTTTTGGTTGCAGCTTGAATTGCCATCGACTGAAAGGTACCGAAGGGCAGCGTGACGCTGAGATCGTTACTCCTGAAGTAGTTGCGAGCATGCGATGTGAGACGCCGATAGAGATGGGACTCGTCAATGGCTCTCGCTCCATTGTAATCGTTAAAGGCTAAATCGTGATCGCCATTTTCTAGTGATGAGAGTTGTTTCTGCAGTTCATCATATCTGAGCAAATTTGTCGTCAAATCAGCATTGCTCTGTGGTTTCAGGTGAAAAAGTTCAAATGTTTGAGTCTCGTATTTTACGGGCGTATGGAACTCATCTTCGGAGTCTATAGCCTTAGTGAACTGATTCTTAGTGCAGGTTGCTCTCAGCCTTGATTGTTCCGTATGATCCGCGCCAGTGAGTTGCACGTCCTCGTCTTCTTGGCGGCGTCCGTAACTTATGTCAACGGACAAAAGTACATTTCCATACTGATCAGAGTCAATTAGTACAGCGTGGCTGACTCTTGGATCGGGAACAAATTGTGTTGTCCTGGGAACCGGAAACACACGTCTTTCATAATGATACTCAGCGGTCTCCAGCGGGAGCACAAAGAAGACTGCATGGGGGTTCTCTGCGAGAGGTTGCAGCATTTGGATGGTGTAATTATGATCTTGAAGTTGATAGGGCATCCCAAGAGGTATATTTCCGTTTGCGTCAACAGCCGAGTCAAGAGCGTATGTCTCCTGCCTGAGTATTTTCCCTTTCAGGGACCGAAGACTCTCTTCGGCCTCCCTGGCGGACAGACTGATTTCAGCTTTGGTTCCATCACTCAACCAGATGGAGGCCGGAAAGCCAGTATCCGGAAGACTCATAGCTGCGGAGCGTTCAGCTCGCTGGTCAGGTGACTCTCCGCCGATCGATTCTTGGAAATATTCGCGCTGAAATAATTTCGAGATGGAGGTGCCGTGAAAGAAGATGCCAGTGTGATACCATGTTTTCGTAAGAACCGGAGGAGTGTGAGAAATCGGCATGCCCACTGTGCTAGAATCCATCAGAGGATTCAGTTCTTCCATGTCGAGCTTTTCTACCATGCCAAAACCACGAAACTCGCGTTCAATTCCGTCAAAGTATCCGTTATGGTACGAGAATTTGGTAACTGCGCGGTTCTGCCCGACTTGATCAATCACCTCGACTTGTGAAACCACTTGGACTGGAAATGCAAGTCTCGTTATCCAAGGTTTGCCATTGGCTTTGTCTTCCAAGTAGAACTTTGTAGAAGACGCATATTCAATGTTGGTTTCGGCACCAAGATTGTTTTGTATCGAGACCAAAAGATGTGGCTTCTTCCCGCCCAGGATGTCAATATAACCAACGTGGTGGGCGATGTCTCCGGGCAGACTTGAGGACCATACGATGCAAGATGTCCCAGAGCCAAATAAGTCAATAACGGAGACAATGCCGATGTTGTCGACTTCTGGAAGCGTGTTGAGGTATTTCGGCGTGCTGAAAGTGTTTCCTGACTCGTTGAAATGAAGCGACACTGCCTTTGCACCAAGATATATAATATCAGATGTGCCACTCCCATCGATATCCACCAACCGTATTCGACTTGGATGAAATTGGCCTTCCGCGGCGAGTGGCTTCCAGTTTCCCATCTCGATTTTCGATCCAAAAGTGCCAAAGCCAGTATTTGGCCAGTAGCAGACTTCAGAGTTTGTAACGCGGACAAGATCTTGCAACCCATCCCCTGACATGTCAGCAAATTGGACCAGCGTAAAATCATCCAGGTAAGTCACAACTGGCCCTTGCTCTTCGTCAAGCGGTTTGGGGCTGGATTCTGCTGAGCCGTAACCTTCATCGGCTAGGGACTGATATCTTGTCCAAGATCCTTCATCGTTCAGGAAAACGTCTGCATGTCCATCCCCAGTAAGATCCACCAGAGACAGGGACGAATCATTCCAATCGATATTTGGGATAGAATTGAGGGGTTGGAATGCACTCCAGTCATTGTCAGGGGTCCGTCTAAAGAATCCAGGGCAGCTACGGTCGAGAGTCAAAAGATCAACATGGCCATCTCCAGCTAGATCGACGAAACGAAGACCGTTCCCATGAGAAGTAAAAGAAGGCCTCGAGGATTGGACCTCCGGGAACCCCAGATTTGCATTCCCGAGGTTACGGTTGTAGAACCACTGATGACCTTGTTCAGAAAAGAGACCAGGGAGACCTTCTGCATCTAAGTCAAGCCACTCATATCTGGAGATTCCTCCCGGAAGATTCCTTAAACTTTCATGCTCGAGCTCATGGTAGCTGTCATGAATCGTGGGTAGACTGTATTGGAACTCCATTGGAGGCAGAGATGCACGATCATATGATCCGTCGGCCCGGACATAGCTAGTCTGTGTGATGGTTGCTATGAAAGAACCGATTGGGTTCCCTAGAAATATATCTTCTGAGATACCTCTTGAGCTTCGATATGCAATATCAGTTGAAGAGACAAGACAGTCCCCGCCGACTCCTGGCTCATCAGGGAAATGATGAAACATCAGCACTCGTCTGCAGAGGCGATACTGTCGAACTTCAAACCCTGGCCGATAGACTGAAAATGGATCATTCCGGCAAGGCCAGGGGTGTTGCCGTTGTGGAAGAGGGTTGTGTAGATCATGGTCACCATAGTCAAGTACTACTTCGAATAACCACTGAGTTTCAGCCTGGTCGGGAAAAGCTAGTCGTGAAAATCTGTTTCCATACTTGATTCTCTTTAGATAGCGAGTAGCTCCAATCGTAGCTGGCGTCCTGTTGCGCTCAGATGGCTGAGAGAAGTCAATTTTGTCGCTGGTCTCTCTTTCGTAGCCATATGATATGACGCTTCCCTTGTCATCGTAGCTTTTTGAGATTAACCAACTATAGACTCGATTCGATCCTCGAGGATCAGAGACCCGAGAGTCATCATCCATTCCGTAGAGTGTAGTAATATTGGCATTTGAAATGGTCCTCCAGTGAATTTCCCCAGTGACCTCTTTCGTCCAACGCTCAATGACGGCGAAAGACTCTTCCAACCTGGGCCGGTATCTGGCAACGAGGTAATTTTCATTGTTGACGATGCGTGACTTTGGAGTGGCCAATGTCCAGTTGCCGTGAATGTCACTGGTTTGAAGAGGCACAAGGTCTTCGCTTCCCAGCAGAATAAAGACATCGGATTCTATATCGTCGCGATACTGTGGGAGGCCCCGATCGGTCTTGCGGGTAATGGCGGGCAAAGAGAGATGCCAACCCCAACCGAAGGGACCATTGCCTGCATTTGAATCGTACGAAAGAGATATCGAAGGTTGAAATCCTCCGCGGCCAGGTCCCGAGGACGTCAGGTTGATAGGGACGGTAATTGATGCGCTCCCTGTAACTTCATTCACATTGGTCTTCTCCGAGCTGCCACGTATAGCTCCTCCTCCTTTAGGCAGAGAGATGGATGGAAGAGAGGATTCTATCTTGTTCGAGCGCTCTGCCTTGGGAACACTTGTCCCAGAGCCGACCGGGTTTGAATTTAGTGTACCCGACATTTCTTAGCCTCCAGATTCCAAAACTTTCAGATAACAGGCGCGCAAGAAATTGGCTACCGTCTTTCAGAAACCGAGTAGATTGTTCGAGTTCTCATGCCTCCCCATGAACAAATTGCAGTATAAAATATGTGACACTACATCGTATGAACTGTAGAAAATGTGCTATGCTGTCTCGGAGCGACGGCGATCCATGGCTGTCGATCGATTGGCTCGATGACCTGCATCCTGCCTTCCAAGCCAGAGGATTCATCACGGAGGTCACATTATGCCATGGCTGGCCACTCTTTCAGCCAGCAACGATGGGATGCCCCTATATTGAGCAGCTGAACGCGCCTCAATTTTTGGTGCAAAGAAGGATAAATGATGATTGGCGAAGGATCCAAGAATGAAGATTATTGATTGAAGTGAGTTCACTCCGGTCAACGTAGTAAACATGAACCGCAGCCGCCGCAGTCGCTACGAAAACAGCAGGTCACAGAAAGAAGACAGTCAAATATACAGCTAGGTTACTTTTGAAGAACAGAATAAGATTACTTCAAGACTTGTATAAAGAAAAGTTCTTTCCAGTGAAGAAACTTTCGGTTTGGTGAGGAAGTTGCATTGTTGGGCCGCTTGCTAGGCCACCGTAACCAACTACAAGTCACCGCGGGGAAAAGCCATTTCCACAACATTAAATTCAGCTGAGTTAGAGCTGAGATCAGTGGCTCAATCATGTGCATCCATTGATCGCTGTGGCACTTGCTTCCTGCCACGGGAAATCCTCAATTACATAACATCAAATTCAGCTGAGTTAGAGCTGAGACTGGTGGCTTAATCATGTGCATACATTTATCAATGTCGCACCTGCTTCCTGCCACAACCCGCCATGTCAGAAGACATCTGATATCCGATCGCCATGCAGCAACAGGGTTGAGGCATCAAAGGTGTGCCCGAGGGGGCTGATGGAGCTCGAGGAGGCGTCTCTTCCTTCTGAATGCGATCACGTCGAGTGGGAGCTCTTGGGATTCAACATTGAGCAGACAGCCCTGGAGCATTCCCAAGTGACCGTGCGCCTCCAATTGCAGCAATTCCGATCATATAACCTTTACTTTCCTCACACTCAGCACCTCCAAGCCCATCAACACCGTGCGAGCCAGGACCATTCTCGGAGTTTCAATGTCAGATGGCTTCAGGAAGGCCCGAGATCGCAGGTGCTGCCTCGAAGGCAACTATCTACACAGTTTCTGGGACAGTCTACAATCCCAATGACACCCTGGCCCCCAACTTGACTGTGAAGGCTTTTGATCGTGATCTCAGGAGAGAATGTGCACTTGGCCAAGCAACAACGACAGTAGAAGGTGTCTACTCAATACGCTACACCTCAGAAAGATTTGGTCGCGCAGAAAAGGGGACGGCAGATCTATGCTTCCGCGTTGTAGACAGCAAGGGCTGCGAGCTTTATGTCACACCGTTCGATGATACGATCTTCAATGCGCCTATCAATTGTGTTTTTGACATACATCTGCAATCCGGTGATACCACCATCACCTCTGATTTTCAAAGAATCCTCGATGCAATCAAGCCTCTTTTTGTTGGTTCCGGGCTGGAGAGCCCTGTTTCTTTGTCCGAGGACGACAAAAACCGTGATATCAGCTTCATATCCCGAGAGACTGGGTTGGATGCATCAGGAGTAGAGAATGTTGCCATTGCCTATCGTCTTACCCTTCTTGTCAAAGCTGTAAGAACTTCTACTAATCACCTGATGGCAAGGCTGATATCAGTAGGTTCCTCTCGTGTTTTTCTACGCACTGTTGGCGCAAAAGACACTGTTGCAAGCCAACACATCTACTTCTTCTGGTCTTCCTGTTATGACTATCGATCTCTCAACTCCGTTACAGCCAATCTTGTATGATGCTGTCCTGCTACCTGAGGAAACGATTCAAAATGCAGTGAAGGCGGCTGTAAACACGCACCAAGTCTCGAAGGATATTCTAGACAAGTTGCCAAGTATACTAAAAATTCTGTCAACGAAGAAAGGGGAGGCAACAAAGTACAAAGACACGCAAGCATCTGTAGCCCCGCGCGCTCAACTTGAGTCGTTCTTCTCGACAGGAAAGGCCGAGAAAATATTGGATACGCTCTCAACGAATGCCCACGGCGACTTATTGGGATCTATGAAAAAGCTTCAAGATGCTCTACTGACCCTGCCATCAGATTCAAGGGCAGTGGATTCTAGGGCTTCCAGGACTGACGACATGCCTAAAGAGGAAAAAGCATCAGAGAAAGTCACAAAATCACCTGTCACGCCACTCAAGCCTACTGATGACTTGATCAGGAAGGTTATGGGAGTGTTTGATCTCTCAGATGAAAGCGGCCTACTAACGCTGTCCTCGGACGAGCTTGAAAAAGCGTTGAACCAGATCTCGCACGGATCAGAAAACGAGGTCGCAGCCCACTTTCCCATCGACTCTTTCGTCACTGCTCTTGAGCAAAAGCATCCGACGACGGCTTTTGCAGCAGCGATGAGGAGGGACATTTCTGGATTTTCAACTCATCGTGACGATATTCTTGGGCTCCTCGAAAGTCAGGAAGGCATCAATCTCGCAACCGTCAACATCAATACCATGCTTCAGTCCGCCCAATCGACTGCACTTTCAGAATCATCTGCAGAGAAAGGGGACACCACTACGAGACACACATTGTCTGCAATGCAGCGTCTATTCAGAGTGAGCCCAAATTATCACCACGTCAAATCACTCATGAGTGCAAATGTGCTTTCTGCGTCCAAGATACATTCCATGGGGAAATCAAGATTGTCGATGCTCCTGGAGTCTGACCCATCGCTCACTGGTGTTGACGTTGAATCCGTGTACCAACGTGCCACCAACATCTCTCACGCAACTTCTCTCCGTGCAGGAGAATTAGCTGCGATTACCTCTGCAACCCGCCTGGCCGCCCTTGCTCCAGCAGATTTCAGCCTGTCGTCGCTCGTCGACGACTTTCCGACCCTGAAGTCGCTTTTCCAAATAGGTGACTTTTGCGCCTGCAGTGAATGTCGAACAGTTCACAGCGCAGCAGCCTACGTGGCCGATACACTGCATTACCTTGATGAACGCCTTGTTGTCGACAAGCATCCGGTCCCTGGACAGCTTCCAATATCTGCTAAGAAAGTACTTTTCGCTCGCCGACCAGACTTAGGAGATATGGATTTGAGCTGTGATAACACCAACATCCCATTGCCATACATCGATGTCGTTTGTGAACTTCTCGAGGAAGCCGTTTACCCTGACCCTGGAACTTCCTACAATGGCTCGATTTCAACTGGTCTAGTCTCGCCTGCACTATTGTCAGCATTGAATGCTGCTAGACTACCTTTCTCGTCTAAGGCTACTGTTTCCCAAGCCAATACGCTTAAACCTTTCAGTCGCATTGTGCGAGATAAGCAAGTCGTCGCAAAGCTTCTTCCAACAGGATCCAATGCGTGGCAGATCATTGAGCTCAAGCAAACATATGGACCTGCGGAGCAAGTAAAAGCTGTTACTCAATATGTCAACGCAAAAGCGTACGGGTTGCTTGAAGACGCTGAGTACGCACTCGGTCTTCCATTTAGCCTGCCTCATCAAGAATGCAAAGCCTACTTCGCTCAATTCAATGTTTCTCGTTCCCAACTCATGCAGGCTCTCCAAACAGCTGGATCCGGCCCCACCGATACAGACATTGCTGCTGAACTTCTCGGCCTCACCGAAAAGGAATACGGTCTCATCTCAAAACCTCAACCCCTTAAGCAGGATACTTTCTGGGATATTGGAGATGGCCTGCCTGCAATCAAGTCAATGTCGATTGTCGAGAATTTCGTGATTAAGTCCGGGCTAGGATACAGTGACCTCCAATTGCTGCTCACTCTCCAGTGGCTGAATCCATCTGGTACCATGTTCATTAAGCATCTCGATAATACTTGCACGCTAGCCCAGAAGATCATCGTCAACCTTGGAAATGATGATTTGGATCGCTTGCATCGATTCATAAGATTGATGCGGAAAACCTCCATATCGAGCAGCATCCTAGACCGTTTGCTAGGCATAAAATCTTTCCAGCCCAAAACACTCGGGGGTGACTTCTTGAAGATCTTGAGCCAGCTTTCACAGCTCCATTCCTTGTACAATATCCCATGGGATGTGATATCTTACATATTTGATATGTTGCCGACAGATGGGGGCATTTCATCTCCGTACAACAGAATCTTCATGAATCAAACTGCCAACGGAAAAGTTGAGGAGGCTTTTGACCCGGCAAACCTAACGGCAAATGAATCTGCTGATCCGTCCACTGCGAAGAAATTGGCAGATTTTGACACCTATCTAGCCCTATGTCTAGGCACCTCGCTCCCTGAGATGCAGAGTTTGCTGCTAATCCTCGGACCCCCCACCGTCCTATCGCTGAAGAGCTTGAGCATCGTTTATGCCTTTGTGCAGCTCGCACGAGCAGCTCGCTTGTCACCAAGTGATCTGCAGATCTGCCAGCCTATATCAGGAATCGACATTCTCTCCTCTCCTGCAAACACCTTGCAATTCCTGGACGTTGTTAAGATTATCAGAGGTTCGAAGATTAACCCCAAAGACTTCAAATACTACTTGTTTCATACAGCGGACGATCTTCAACGTCGTGAACTGTCTGTGGATACTATCAACTCGTTCCTGGATGCCCTGGTCAAAGGATATGCAGCCGCCGCCGTCACTACCAGGTCACCTTTCGTGACTAAAGCCACTGCTGATGAAAATCAAGGTCCTGTTGTCGACTTTTTGTCCAAAGTTCCCTCACTATCCCCATCTGACATTGCCACCTACAAGTCGATATTGGTCGGGTATCCTTGGTCCGATGCGTCAAAAACCGCTGCAGAGTTCATTGATTCGACTCTTGGAGGAGTAGTTGCTTCGGTGACCAATATCAAAGTAGCTCAAGCTTCCCTTTCCACAGCACCCTCTGACAACAATGAGGCTGAGAGAAAGTTGCTGCTTAACCTACTGGCCAATGAGCTGTCAGCAAACTTCTATCAACTGGCGAAGTCTGATTTCTTGCTTGATACAGCGAAGAGCACTTTCAAGCTTGGTGACGACAATGCTCCCATCCTGCTGAAATTTGCCAAATTGAAGACGGCCCATGCATCTGCGCCTACTTTTTTGATGGAGATTCTCACGGCGGACTTTTCACCACCATCACCTCCGACGGATAGCGATCAGTCTCGAGCTTTACGACTGTTGTACAAGATGAATAACTTTATCGGAACTCTGAGCATCCCAGCCGACAGAGTAAAATGGATGCTAACGAATAATGAGAAACTTGGATGGATGGAACTGGATCACTTGAAATATCAAGACGACAGTGCGCTGCCAGTGGTCAAATTTGAAACGTGGAGCGCACTCCAAGATGCGATCTACCTCATTCAAAGCTTTCCTGATGTCACCAACGAGGAAGAACCCGCCAGCCCCTTTTCGACCTACACCCTGTTTGACATTGTTCTCTCCGGTTCTGCTTCTCAAAAGAGCATCTTGCATTACTTTGCATCTCTCACTGGGTTGGACGAAAATGTTATGACAGACCTGGCTGTGTTGTTTAACTACAGTATTTCTGCCTACAAGAACGCAGCAACATTTCGCCAATTGGAGAGATGCACAACCATTCTACGCACCTTGGGTCTCTCGGTTGCCAACGGAAAGACACTCCTCAAATCTACTCTTGACTTGCAAGATGCCTCGCTGATGCGTCAAGCACTTAAAGCACGCTACTCAGATGATGATTGGCTCGGTGTGCTGAAATCCATTCAGGATCCCTTACGGCGGCAAAAGCGGGATGCTCTTGTCAATTATTTGCTCTCGGTCAACAAGGATTTCAAGACCGCTGACGATCTCTATGATTATTATTTGATTGATACACAGATGGGATCTTGTATGGACACTTCGAGAGTTGTCCAGGCGCATGCAACTATTCAACTATTTGTCCAGCGCTGTTTGCTTGGCTTGGAGATTCACAGCGTCGCCAGCGAAGATGTCGACCCACGATGGAGTGAGTGGCGCAAGTGGATGGCTAATTATCGCGTTTGGGAATTGAATAAGAAAGTATTTCTGTTTCCTCATCAATTCCTGGATCCTGGTGTCCGTAAGGACAAATCCGAGCTGTTTCTCGACTTCGAGTCTGGTTTGCAGCAGGACCAGCTCACAGACAGCGCTTTGGAAGCTTGCTTTGCCACCTATCTCGAGCAATTGGATGGGATCGCCCATGTGGATGTAATGGCTTGTTACTATGAGACCGCCAAAACTACTATGCATGTCTTTGCACGCAACAAAGGCGGCGACCCTGCCAAGTTCTTTCATCGAACGTTCCCTCAGGAAAGATCTTGGACTCCGTGGGAGACGATAAACGTCGACATCACAGGTGATATTTTGCTGGCTTTCGAGCGCAATAGCCGCATCACCCTCGCATGGCCTGTTTTTTCGGAGGAACCAGATCCAGCTCAAACCTCGCGAGGACCGAATATCCCTGACAGCAGCACGATTCACGATCCAGGCAAGCCGACTGATAAAGTCAAGAAGAGATGGAAGATTCAACTGGCAGTGAGCAAGTTCGTTGACGGCAAGTGGTCTGCGAAGACGGTGTCAAGAGACGCGATGTACTATCCGGTCTATGGCTATATGGACCTGGATTCGCTCAAGTCGAATTATTCTGAAGAAACATTCATCTTCTTCTCCTATCAAGGCACGAACTTAGGACAGGCTATTGCCTGTTACTCGAATGATGGCTGGCTGGGAGCATTTGCCTTGACTGGGTGCAGTGGGCTTCCTGAAGTGTCCCAGGCTAGCTACGACGGACAACTTGTTGGTCTACCCTTCTTCGAAGACACTGATGTCAAATCTGGTCGTTACGTTAAGCGAGATGACCCGGAAATAAAAGATCTAGGAATGTTGTGGCTCTTCAACATCACTGGGTACGAGCAGATTTTGGATACCGCTGCTCTAAAATTTACTGTAACCTATCCGTTTCAACTTGATCTAGTTGATACGCTTGCATCCATCTGGGCTCTTTATTTTTCGTCGGCAAATGCCAACCGGCACGGCGAATATTCACAGTCTCGGAGGGGTTTGTTCTATCAATTTGGCACTTTTATGCCCTACTTCTACGGAGATTCGGAGAGAACATATACCGTCATACCTGGACGTTACAGCAAGCCTATCAAAAGACCCAGAGGCAGAGGACCTGCCATTAGGAAGACATACGCTGATATATTTACGGTGGTTAACGATGGGTACAATCTCGCCGTCGAATTCATCAAGGCTTTCAGGCAAGATCCAACGAAAAATGTTCAGAAGCTGCTGCAAGAGCTAGCCGACGATCAGCGATATAAGAACTGGCTCAAATTGTACCAGGAATTGTTCGCAAAAGAGTTGACTTACAGTTCTCGCTTCCGAAATTTCTATCATCCACTGGTCTGCGCCTTGAGAACCGCGCTGAATGGTGGCGGCGTGCGCGGGTTGATGGACCGTTCGTTGCAGGTCAAACAAAACGACTTCAACTTCGTATCCACATATGGACCTACATCAAGCGTCTACCCAGACTACCCAGTGGAAGATCTAGACTTCAGTGTCGAAGGTGCTTACGCGGACTACAACTGGGAGTTGTTTTTCCATACTATTTACGAAGTGGCTCTGAAATTGAATCAGGATCAACGTTTTGATCAAGCACAATCATGGTTGCACCATATCTTCAATCCCTTGGGAGCTGGCAAGGATTCGGCACCAAAAAGATACTGGGTTACCAAACCATTCCAACTGATGACTACTGCTGGCTACGTGCAACAGCGTATCGACACGATCCTTGGTCGGATCGCTCAAGATGTAGATCATCCAGATGACGATCTGAAAGCTGCTGTCCTTGGTTGGCGAGCTGATCCCTTCGATCCCTGGATGGTTGCCAAGACACGCACTGTTGAGTATCAGATTGCAGTGGTTCTTGCTTATGTCAAGAATCTCTGTGACTGGGGGGATTCCCTGTTCAGGCAATTCACTCGTGAGGCAATAACCCAGGCAACTCAACTATATGTGCTAGCACACAAACTCTTGGGTCCCAAACCACGATTGGTTGCACCTGCTGTAGAGACTCCGATACGAAGTTATAACGAACTTGAAGCTGGGATTGATCTTACTGGCAATGCTTTGATGGACCTAGAAAATCTAGTCCCGAACCTCGATGACCTCCCTCATGGAGGAGCAGAGCTTCCGCCGTTGGGCTATACCTCACTCTACTTCTGTATTCCTCCAGATGATAATATGTTATCGTACTGGGCTTTGGTGGATGATCGTCTAACGAAGATACGGACCTGTCGTAATATTGATGGGGTGGAAGCTAGTCTTTCCCTGTTCGCTCCGCCGATCGACTTCGGCGCTCTCTCTCGAGCTTTGGCTAGCGGCATGGACATCTCGGCATTCTTGTCAGGTCTCAACTCACCGTTGCCAAACTACAAATTCCATGTAATGGCAAGCAAAGCTAGTGAGCTAGCTAGTCATGCAAGTTCTCTTGGAAGCTTGCTTCTACAGGTATGTGGAAGTTACTCCTCGTTGCGGTGACAACAATACTGACAAAAGTATCATTTCAGGCGCTTGAAAAGAGAGACTTTGAGGCTCTTGCTAGACTTAAATCAACCGAGCAAGTCGCGCTTCTGAAAGCAATCAGAGACACTAAAGTTGCGGCGATAACAGAAGCAAAGAATGCCTACGATGGCCTGGCTCTTGTGAAAGCCGTGACACAGGCGAAGTATGACTGGTACTCGACTCAGGAACTGATGAATGCGTGGGAGATCACAGCCACGTCGCTATCGGGTGCTTCACTCCTTCTGCAAGCCATGATAGCCGTGGGATATGCCCTCTCTGGCGGATTGAAACTTATCCCCAATTTCATGGCTGGAGGCGCGGGATTTGGAGGCTCCCCTACTGTAAACGTCACGATGGGTGGATCAACGATTGGAAACGGTGCGGAGATGGCGGTTGCTACCATTGGCGCAATTGCCTCTGGACTCGATAAAGCGTCCGGAATGGCTTCGGCCCAAGCAGGTTATCGTCGACGAAAAGATGACTGGGATTTTCAAGCATCAATTGCACACCTGGAGCTGGCTTCAATAGATGGCCAGATAACTACGGCGAAAAGTCATTGGGATACAGCTGTCTCCGACCTTACCGCACATGATGTCTCGGCTTCAAATGCAGATGAAGAAGACGCATTTCTACATTCAAAATACACGACCAAGGAGCTCTATGATTGGATGGTCCGACAAATCAGCGGGGTCTATCTGGCCGCGTACAAGCTCGCTTTTGATATGGGCAAGAAAGCTGAACGCTGTTACCAACTTGAGCTTGCAAGAGACGACGTGTTTCTATCTTATGGGTTCGATACGCTGAAGAAGGGGTTGCTGGCAGCTGAAAGCCTTCAGTCAAGCATCCATCTCTTGCAAACGTCATACCTCGACAACCACAACAGGGAGTTTGAAATAACGAAGCATGTCTCACTTCGTATGATTGACCCTCGGGCCCTCATTTCCTTCAAAACAACTGGAAAGTGTGTCTTTCAAGTGCCGGAAGCGTGGTTTGATCTCGACTACCCTGGCCACTACATGCGGCGCCACAAGACGGTGAGCTTGACGATTCCATGCGTCATCGGGCCTTATACCTCTATCAGCTGCAAACTCACTCAAGTCGCAAACCGTTATCGACGCGATCCTGGCCTGTTAGTCTCTGCCGCTACTCCACAGGAAGCCTACGACGAATCAAGTCCTGGAGGTGATCAACGCTTCATGTACAATGTTGGCAGAATCCAATCCATCGCAACATCTACCTGCCAGCAAGACAGCGGACTCTTTCAAGTCAGTTTTGAAGATGAACGATACCTGCCATTTGAGAGTACAGGTGTCATTGCGACATGGCAACTTGAATTACCATCTGCTTTCCCACAATTCGACTACGATACAATTACCGATGTGATATTGCATCTCCAATATACTGCTCGTGATGGAGGCTCCACTCTCGCAAGCGCTGTCAAGGACATTCAAATGGATGAGTTGAATGGCATAATCCACGATGCCAAGTTTAAAGGCCTATTCCAAGCTTACAGTGTCAAGCAACGCTTCCCAATGGTTTGGAATCAGATAATGTTGTCTGCCGACCATTTAGGCAAAGTGATTATCGACAAAGACGCTCTCCCGTTCTTCGCCAGGAACCATGGCCCAACCATTGACAGTATAACATTCTTCGCTGCCCTTGATACCACAGCAGTGTCGCCGCTGCCAACCCAATTAAAGATCAACGTTGCTGGAGAGACCACGTCCACGGTACTTAACCCCGATCCAACACCAAATACGAAGGGCAATTACATTGGAAAATCTAGCGCAGTTGTGGCAGTTGGGACAGAGTTCTCGCTTCAGCTTGTGGGGATGTCTCTAGGGCTGGTGAAGGCGTTGAAAGATGTTGTGGTCCTGATTCATTATGTTTTGACGGAGTAACTCCTTCACCTCAGGATCTAAGACAAAGTGGATGCGAGACATCGACCATTGTGTTCATAACTGCTGGGGTGAATGACCGTGGAGTGCTTCTCGTCGAGTCTGTTCCTTTCTGCGTCCTTTCTGCTCGCGGAAAGACGAACCCCGAAGCCCAAGGAACCAGCTTGAAATACCGTCTGGGGCCGAGGTGACTTCTAGCAGTAGATACGGACGAGAAGAGATGAAGAGGAATACTTTCGCTATTCGCGTTCGGACAAAGAAGCTATAGCGAGGAAACTCACAATGGTGGCCGGGTTGAGCGAGGGGTTTGTAGCGGATAAGAGGTTATGGCGATGGATTGGCGAAGCGACAGCATAGGCCGCTCTGTATTATTATCATTATTAGAACTAGCACTACATCTACAGACTACGCCGGCACCACCTTCTTTCATCATGTACAAGTATTATCCACCGAAGATGATATCCACGGTGATGAACCAATCAGCCTCAAGGGGTCTGCCTTTCGCCTCCTCCGACTACTTAAAGGCAATAGCGGCCCTATTCAATGTGAGTTTTGGAGTCGAGGCTCGCCCTACCAGAATACACCACTGCCTCTCCAGAACACATCTGTAGTTATGCAGCTTTATCTTACACATGGGGCCACCTATTTAGACCGTGTAATATAATCGTCGATGGACGCAACATGATAGTCACGAAAAATGCAAATCTTGCACTTCGAGATCTCTGTAACCAAGATCAAGACCAGCTCCTTTGGATTGACGCCATTTGTATTAATCAAAATAATAACGAGGAACGAGAACAGCAAGTTCAAAAGATGGGATCCATTTATAGTAATACTAAACGAGTAATCATCTGGCTAGGCGAAGCTACTTATAATACAGACTACGTCATATATTATATGAAGTAGTTAGAAGAAGAGGGCTTCAAACACGCCCCTAATAGCTAGGAGATTTCAGACAAGTAGTGGGCTAATATCTAGTCAATAGTAGTACGCGATTTGAGGCCTGACAAAGATAATAAGATTATATTTAAGGAGATTGTTAAAGGGATTTATAACAAAGAGAAACCTAGCTATAAGAAACTATAATTCTATAGTATATAAGCAAAAGCTAACGGCCTATATTACTTCTAGGTAGATACTTGTTATATTAATTAGTCAGATCAGAATGAGCTTAGTATAGCTATATACTTAATGTTTCAGTGGTATCAAAAGGCTATCAAATGCTATATCTATCTAGTAGATGTGTTAATGAAGCGGAAAGCAAGGGCTTTGTTTAGTAAGTATGCTTAGAAGCCTGTATTTTGGTTAAGCGAATAGTTCTCTCAGGGTTAGACATTATAAGAACTCCTTACTTTAGAGATAGTTAAGTTTTATTCACAAGACGGTTTACTACTTGGTAATAAGAGTTTGCTTAAATATTAGATTACTAAAATAACAGGTATTCTAATAGAGGCTGCCCCTTTCTGTCGCACTGAGCTAGTAATGTCCGTTGCAGCTTTCAGCACCAAACATCTATCTTCTTCTAGAAATCGTACTACTTCCAATCCTCTTTCGGAGAGAGTCTCTTCCCACTAAGGGTAACCACCTCGAGGTTCGGAACATCTATATACAGCGATGAGAGCGCTGATTCTGGCCACGGCACGTCATTGTGGGCTGATAGGCCGTAAGGGTCAAAGCGCCGATGACCGAGCCGTCTGCGGGTTGGGGCTGCAGTTCAAGGGTGCTAGATGAGATGATAAGGTTGTTAGATATATAGTCAATCACCTCTTAATGCTACCATGCACTCACAAACATCGAAGATTATCACTGGCATGCACTCACCTCTCATGGGGTTGGCTACGGATCACACTGCCCCCTAATGGCCCGGCACAGATATCTGTAACGGCGCTCGAGGGCAGGAACGCCTTGATCCTATACGGCTTCCCTAACGTTCGCCATCGATAGGCAACATTTGGAGTCCATGTTTTCAGGTGGGGTGAGATCTCTGACGTTCGTTTATCATAATCAACCATACCACGAAGCACTAAACCCCGAGAAGGATATAGAAGGTAAGGGGACAATCTATCTGTCTCAAGAGGTTGTGTTTTTGAATTCGAAACTGCGATATAAGGGTATAGTAGTGATATAGAATAGTTTTATTAACGGAAAATAGCCTAGAAGAGTACCGAAGCCGAAGCCGAAGCCGAAGCTAAAGCCGAAGCCTTATAGTAACACCTCCGCTAGATTATCCTCTATATATAACTATTTTATAGACAATTAATATTATAAGGGTAAAATTAGAAAGTATATACTCTAGTTTTATTCTTACTTACGTATATAGCTTAAAGATAACTAAATATACTATATATCTAGTTCATATATTTCTATATCTTAATAACTACTATATATAAAATATGAATTAACTCATTTCATTAGTATCTATACTTTATGACTCTAATTAACTACTATTAGCCTCATAATGCGTTATCTTAATATTCTAATCCTAGCTCCTTTCTAAGTCGATTTTAGAAGTCTTAGGGTTAGGGGTTCATATTTGCTATCTATATCGCCGATAACTAGCTACAATATTGAAGGTCGTTGCGTTTATATTACCGATAGGACTCTACTTTCCCCTCTAGGTAATAAGAATCATCTTATATAAGCTCGCCACTTCTATTGATACTTCCTGAAGTTCACCTATAGCCTACTATTGTCTAATACAAGTACGTCATTACTAGCCTATAGTCGTCCAAGTCTATACTCTAGCGGTAATAACGACTACTTCTCAATATATAACCTCATATCTATAAGGGGTACTATCTAGTACTACCTATAGATCCGTCTAATCACTACGCCCGAGAGTTAGTCAGGAGAAGCTATACTCCCGATTAGCTAATATAAGGAAGAGTATTAAATACCTGGCCCGGAATCCACCTAGCCGCGCCTAGTATCTCGCCCATTGATCCATCTCCTTCGAATATGGAGTCGAATACCTCTGTATATACTAGAGTCGACTAGAATCCACTAGCCAGGCCCCCTAATTAATTCACCCGGAGTCCCATATAACAGGAGTTCTACCTTTTATACGATAGTATATCTTCCGTGAGATTATGTACTATATCTGTCCCAAGAACCAAACCCTAGAGCCTAGTCCAAGTCTACCCGTTTCCGTCAAGGTTTTCTCCCTTCCTATAGTTAATATATTTCCTTAGAGAACTTCCTCGCCTCCTCTATAGACCTCCTATTTCTTCCTATAGTTGGGATTCTCGCCGCCGAGCTATTACTACCTGTATCCCACGTGACTATTTACTAGGAGCCCGGAGACTCCTATATATAGATAGAGTTTACTATTGATATTGAGATCTCTAGCTATTAGTACTTATTCCGGGTTATCTTACCTATTATAACTATAATAGTAGAGTAGAGAATCACAACTACCCCACTTATTATTACTACTTACTCCCCCAATTTAGTAGTTTATATATATACTTCGAGGCTATACTATCGTACCCTCCTAATGTTCTCTATAGTCCGACGAGCTATTTTTATAACTTGGCTCAGGTCTAGTCGGTGAGTATAACGACTTCCTAGGTCAGATATGAGTTTAATGACGTTATAGGTTAGAGCTGGCTTTAATGACCCCCTAGCTCAACGGTGAGTTTTACGACCTCCTATATTAATAGCGAGTTTTATGACCTCCTAGGTCATAAGTGAGTTTAATAACGTCTTAGGTTATAAGTGAGTTTAACGATATCCTAGGTTAATAGTGAGTTTAACGACGTCCTAGGTCAGGGGTAAGTTTAATGACTTCTTACTACTATAGGTATAAGAGGGCTACTACTTTCTTGGGCTTCACTGAGCTAGATCTCCCTATAAACCTGCCCTAACTACTCCTGAATTATAGCTAAGATTAAAGAGGCCCTCTGAAGTTATCCCGAGTTAAGGAGAAAGTCGATATTAGTAAACTTTGTCCCTATTAGTTTTAGCTCTATCTTTATCTTTTGCTTTTATTATTAGTCTAGTCGTGAAAGTCGAATTAGGTAAGCTAAGGCTAGATAGTCCTTATAGCCTCGGCGAAACCGGCTTTCTGGGTTATATATACACGTATAATTTTGTATAAATACTCCTCGTCGGTATTAGAGGAGCTAACCCTGAGCTAAGAGTTATATAGAAAGTGAGGTATTGGCTAAGAGGAGACCTAGAGCTTTATGGCTCTTTATTAGAATAATAGAAGTCAAGTGAGACGTGAGAGATTTAGTATAGACTATATAGGAGAGTTCGGATCTTAAGAAGCGTACTAGGGCATCTCGTATAGTAGGCTAGAAGTTGCTTATTGTTTTAAAGTATATATAGCGTGTATTCTCTACTATATGGGTTATAAAAGCCTAGAGGGTAGAGGGTTTATTCTTCTGGCCCAGAATCTACTTTAGAGGGGTCTTAATATTCATCCACTCTAAGATTAATTAGTATGCCGTATATAGGTACTAGAATCTAGCTAGAAGTAATACGAGGCTATATAGGTTTATTATAACTTTCTATCGAGTATTAGAGGTATTCGAGATCTATACTATTAGCTCCTTGAAGCTAGATATTACCTAATTAAATGACTTCCTATTCTCTTATACCTACGCCTATACTAAGGGCGCCCTATATTCGAATATTAGTACTAGGAACTACTAGTATACTCGAAGACGATATACTAGGCCCTACGAATTACTATAAACACCTAGCTACTTTACCTGCCTAATTACTACTTGAATCCATTACTCGAGGTACTTCTAGAAGTTAATCCTATTTACTATTACCGAAATCCTAGATATGTATATAACTCGGCTTTTGGGATATCTTAGCTATAGACTTATAGTATTAGTAGGTCTAGATAAGACATTACTACTATATACTTAGCTAGGTTCAAGAAGATAGTATTTTCTATTGTCTACTCCTCTATAATCCGGAGGAGCGGAGTTAGATCCACGTTCGTATAAGTTAGGATAACTCTATTATCTATATAGAAGAGATATAATAGAATTCCTGGCGCTTGAGTATTAACTTGGTATAACAAATCATCGATAAAGAGATTAAAGAGCTATAGTAAGAGTAGTGAGCCTTATAAGACGCTATACGATCTCGAAAACTAGTTAGTTATCTTTCTATTAATTAGGATCCGGGACTTGAGATCACGAAACATTAAGTTACTAATCAGGGTTCGGATCACCTACGGATATCCTTTGGCTAATAGTTTAGTGTCGAGCTATTAGTAGTCGATTATATCGAATACTAACTAGAAGTCGAGAAAGAGTATAGTCGAGTATACCTTAGACGAGAGGAGTATATAGACCACTATAGTATTACTATATATTGAGTAGCTACGGCGAAATCCGGCTTATATAGGGTGAAGTTTTGCTTATAGCTAGTACTAAACCTAGAGTAAGAGTAGCTACTTAAAGACCTTTTGAAAGATATAGATAATCGAGATTAGCTAGAGGTTCTTTATATCTCGTCTCTTGCTTATATCCTTAGTTAAGAGGTAAATCTTAGACTCGTTCTACGCCTATAGTGTCTTCCCTTTAGTAAGGTATCGATTATAGAGCTATTAGAGCTATATAATTATCGCTATATCTTATATAGCCTTTAAGAACCAAATATACATCCCGTCCGCCCCGTAACTCTTCTCTACCTACTACTATCGAATCTCCTCAACTACCTGATCCCGTGTCTACGAGATCTTCTCTTCTAGACTAACCTCGACTAGTAACCCTTGAAATAATTACCTTAACTAGCACGCCTCAAAGATAGCTAGGTTCTCGGCTATTATATTAATCCCCTTATCTATGGTATCCGGGGTTAGAAAGATAATATCGTTCTCCTCTAAGGACTAGCTCGCTAGCTTATATAGGCGGACACTTGCTACTATTATCTAGTCCCGGATCGCTATCTTTCGTAGCTAGGTTTATATTACCCGATTCTGAGGCGGGGTTATATGGCTAATTATCTACTCCTAGATCTATTAATAATACTATACTAGCTTTGCGTTCATCTAGTTAATATTATCCCTTGCCGCGAATAGTGCACTTATATAGCCTACGAGGGCTAGTATAGTATCTCGCTAATCCGGTTTTGAGAGTTAGCCTACCCGAAAGCGTTATATCTCTTAATCTAGTACTAGTCCTATATCTCGCCTCCCTAGGGTTAGGCTTAAGGTATACTTATAGTCGGTCTTAATCTTCTAATCTACGTTATTTAAGAGCTTAAGTATTATTACTTAACTTAACTATATAAAGTAGTGATCTATTATGAGCTTCTCGGTTCCTTATATTAGCTTGAGATATTAGTAATCTGTCTTAGTTAAGAAGTCTGTAAAGACCTAGAGATACTCTAGTAGGCCCGGCTCGCCGGATTAGTATATCGGATCTCGAAAGTAAGTATTGATATTACCTAGGATTATGGTCGAGGATTTCATTGAGCTAAGTAATAATCTAATCGCGGCCGAGTTAAGTATTATTAGGGGGAAATAGACTCCTGAGATTATCTACTTACTATAGTAGAATGTGATACTATACTCAGTAACCTATATCCTGGATACCTTACTCTGGGCCTCATATAATACGATTAAGTAGATCCTGCCTTAGGGCTACCTAAGGAGATTCCTAGGTAGCGGGGTAGTTATTATCATAAACCGGTGATCTCGTGAGTATACCCGGTAGTTAATAAACCACGTCTCAGTAATAAAGAGGAAGTCGAAGTAGGTATTGAGAAGCTAATAGTACGCTTCCTATATCTCAGTAGAGAGGCTATAGATATTAATATATCTTACCTAGAGGCTCAGATTTTATTGGGGCTTATTGGCTCTAATAGCTTATGTCTGCCTTAGTAAAGGTAGTATTAGAAGAGTGTTACGATATTGAGGTCTTTTGCCTCCTAGCGAACCTAGCGATGAACCTCCTTAGTAGTCTCGGGATTATTCGCCGTTGCCTTGAACTTACGGACGAGCGCGTGTACTATCCGCGTAGGGTCGTCTAGTACGTCTTCTCGCTAGGGCTTCTTAGCCCTTGCTTTTAATGGCTCCCCTGCTACGTGAGTCTAACCTACGCCCTTCCGCGACGGCGGCGGCTGTATTAAGCTCGGCTCTGCTCCTAGCGCGAGTAACTAGGGTACCTATTAGGGGGTCTCTAAGAGTATCTTACTTAATATCGACGATACTCCTAGTAGGGTACTAGTGGCTAATAGAGCCTAGTCTACTATGAGTAACGAGACTAGGTCCTCGTCCGGATACGTATATGGGATTGATATGTCTGAGGGGAAGTCGGGTCTTAGGAATAGCTATGGCGAGGGCCGGGCGGTGGGGTTCCGGTTAATAGTAGTAGCTGAGCTGGGCTAGAGGGCGCGAGAAAGATAGTGAGTATCTCGTATTACTTCTACTATGTCTTACTTATCTTAACTAAGGCCTTGAGGCGCTTATGGCTTTACTAGAGTAATATTGTGCTATAATATAGCTAAGTACGTACCGGGACTAGTAGCTCCTGAGAAGCCTTTCGCTTCTTAAAGGGATTAATACTCGATGTCCTTTCCCTGGGGGATTATCGGATGACTTGGCTATCCGGCGCTACTCTACCTCGATATAGTATTATAATTACTCGAAGTCCTCGTCCTCTAGTAGGCCCTATTCAATAACCTGAGTAAGGACTGAGGCGAACTAGTCGTTAGTAAGCTATTACTAGGCTTAGAAGATGTAATCGCTATAGCTTATCTTATTATAATTCGTACTGTCCTGATAAGTCATATTAGAGAGCTAGTAGGCCTAGTAACGCTTTCTCTTACTACTCGTGTTTGTTTTCCCGGCTATGTCTTTATTATAGCCCGGCTGTCCTAGGTTACCGGGACACGTCGGGTAGCGGATCTTATACCTGAAGGCGTTATAGAGGGCCTTAGTAAACGGGCCCATGTTACCCTTGAACTAGTATAGAAAAGGTTATTCGTCTAGTATAAGGCTCTAGTAGTAGAAAGAAGGATTATCTATAGTAAGACTTTAGAAGTGAGAAGAAGGATTATCTATTATAAGACTCTAGTAGTGAAAAAGAAAGAGGAGGATAGAGGGTTATAGTAGGCCTTATATATATCTAGGGGAGAGATACTAGGGTTCTCTATATCTGTGGTTTTGCTCTCGAATCATAGCTTAATTAATTTAATTAGGAGCCAAATCACGATTAAAGGTTCCTCCCTATACTAGTTATACTTCTTTTATTTACTATAGCGGGTTATACGAGAAAGTCGCCCTAGTAATTAACCGCTTATAGCCGGAATTCGATTTTTAAGGGGGGTCGTCGTTAGTGAGACCTAGTACGTATAGGGCTATAGGGTATACCTGATTTTTCAGGTACTATTAGGTATACCTAGCGTATATATAGCTATAGGGTATACCCTATTTTCTAGGCACTATTAGGCACACCTAGTACGTGTATAGTTACAGGGTATGCCTGATTTTTCAGGTACTATTAGGTATACTAGTTACCCCTTTTCCTAGTAAAGCTAAGGGGGGGTCCTATATCTATACTTTATATATTATAACCTCTTCTAGTAACCCTTATACCCCCTTATGTCCTTAATATTTATACTCCCGTAGCTCCTTATATATATAGACTATAAGTTAAATACACTTTGCGGATAAGTAGTAGATTTAGTATAGTGACTATTCTCGCCTATTACGTGCTACTTACTTGAATTTGATACTAACTCGGACTATAAATAGTATTATCTGAGAACTAAGGAGTCTCTATATAATAGCCTAATTTAAATCCTATTAATATAAACCTTTATATTAAAAAGGTATAGATAGTTTTTTGACTTAGGGTATAAATTACTAATAAAAGTTGAACCTTGAAATTGGGGTCTGGGTTAGACCTATATCACCTCGTTGATTTGTAAAATTCGGAGATAGAAGCAAGTAATTGATCCTCAAACATAAGACTAACTAGTTTAATAGTCGTACGATTAATGTGGTAGAAGATATAGCTAGTTAAAGGTAAGCGGTCTCGATAATTTCCCCTCCCGATTCGGCTATAGCTAGTAGAATTGGATTTTTACTACCTTCTAAATTAAGGTTTTTTAACCCTCGCGATAATACCCTTATAAACCCTTTCAAATTTATAAATAATAAAGAAATTATTAATTGATATATTTATTAATAAAGTAATATAAAATTATATAGGTAAGATAGTTTATTATTATTTAATTAATATAATTAAAGTAGTTTAATTACCTATTCGCTTAGCTTACCGAATTAAGGTTTTTTAATACCTCCTTACTCCTAATAGCTTCCTAGATATAGGCCTCTTATCCTATTTAATAAGAGAATAATATACCTTAAAAGAAAGCTAGTAGATAACCGAGAAAGTATTCTACTATAGAAGAAGTAAGGAGAGCAAATCTAGAAAGTAATCGACGCTATTGACTATAGTAAAGCTAGCCTATTAGACCTACTAACTTTATCGTATTCGAGCCTCAACTCCACGTAGATATCCCCGTAGAGACTCCCCTTGAAATAGGCCTTTATATAAGCTGCGATGTTCGAATTCCTCTTGATTTCAATACCCGGTAAGACGAAGTTTAGCCGAACCTATAACCGAGCCTATAGCTGAATCCCCGGCTATCTACTATAGAAGAAGACGTGGAAATTAATGAGTAGATTAGGGATATCTAAATAAAAGAGTAGGAAACGAATACTAAGTAAGTAGAGCGTGATACAGAAATCGTAGAGATTCTACTAGGAATACGAGCCGCCGAATAAGTAGAGGATATTAGTAGGGAGGAGAAACGTGAACCTTTAACTTATAGGGTAAACTAAGTATAGAATTATTTCTAAACTATAACTATAGAATTAATTTATAATAAAAACGTAATTATAGGCCTCGTGTAACTAGCTGACTTTCGTCGCTCGCTCCTTAGTTAGCTAAAGTAAAATAGCTAAGTAAACTATTTATATAGTAACTATATACCAAAAACCAAATAGTTGTTTAGTATAGCCCTAGCTACACCTATAGCTTATATAAAACTGAGGGCTTTGAGGGTTAAATGATATATAATTCAATAATAGGTACTAAGAAAGGGATAAGAGCTATTAAAGGTTAAATATAAGATGAGATAAAGACTAAGTATAAAGAGTTAGGCCTTAGCTAAGTACATGCCCTTACTTAGTTATCTAGTCACGTGAGTCTCAGGCCTAGGGTTCTCACGTGTCTATATTATATTCGTAATAATTACTTAATAGTTGAAGTATAAGTAGAAGCTATTAAAAGAACTAGCCGAGTTTATATAGCCTGAATACTCGCTATTAAAGATACCTGCCTTTTGTAGGAAGTTCTAATAATTACTATTCGAGTATAAGTTAACCGTTAGCTTAGGGTTACTTGTGCCTACTTACCCTAGAAGGATAGAAGCGTTGCCTTGAACCGTATAATATTAGTTACTATATCCGAATTCAGGTATTGAAGTAGTAATAGTACCTGAGTAAAATTAGCTAGTATAAATATCTATATAGTGATTCCCGCTATATGTAATTAAAGTAGAGTCAATATCCTTTTCGCTATAAAGCGGGTCTTTAATTTGTTAGTAGTAGATATATATAATATAGAGTATAGTTAACTAACCTCTAATAGTAAGTACTACGAAAAAGGTAAGAATATTAAATTGGGATAATATTATAGGATATATAGGATATACGAGATATTATAGGTAGGATTTGTGTATTATATATAAAGATAAAGAAAGTTGAAATAATTCTTAGGTTAAGGAAAGGTATAAAATGAAAAGAGATCAAATCCCTTTTAATATACTTTTCCTCGAGTTTTATATCTAAGGTTAAAACTTAACTATTAATTAATAAGTATAATAAAATCGATAAAGTATATTATTAAAGTAAGATAGGGTTAAATAAGGTTATAAGAGCTAAGTAAGATCGAATAAGTAAAATAGAGTAAGATTAATCTAAGTTATATAAGAGCTAAGTAAGATTAATCTAAGTTATATAAGGGTAGTTAGATTCTATAAACAAAATAAGGCTAAATTAACTAAGTTCAAATAAGTCTAGTAGGGTAAGGTAGGGTTAATAAGGTAAGGCGGGCTTTGTGAGATTAGGTTTACATTATATAGCTCTTATAGTATAAGCGTACGAGGGTATAGTTACTTATAGAAATAGAATTTGAAGCTTAGGAAAAAGGATTAAAGAGTATTAGTAGCTATTAGTAGCTAATAATAACTCGTCTATCTTATATCGGTGGCTACTCGTAGTTAATAATAACTCATCTATCTTATATCGACTAGGTAAGGTAGCCTAGTCTAGCTTCTGGGTTTAGTCCGTTATCTCGTATTTGTCCGGGATAGACTATTATAAGGGCGGAACTAATATAGTAAAACGGGCTTAGTTAGATTAGATCTATATACTAGGGTCGGATTAATAATATTAGATAGGGGAGGTTAGATACCAAAAAAAAAAATGTTATAGGGCTCATAAAGTTATCTAGGCCTAGTCCGAATACCTTAGTATTACTTATAATTATATAGTCTTATAAATACCTTAGTTAAACTCGATATCGCTTAGTCTAGTTATTCATCCACCTACTATTATCAGCTTAGGTTTTATGTCTCCTTTAATAGCTATTCCGCTTCTTAACTCAAATATAAAGCTCGTATTTATAGTCTCCTTTTGTATTATTAGTAGTGTATTTGCGGCTATAGTAATACGTTCTCTGCCCTTTCGTTACTAGTCGTTAGTAGCTAATATACTTCATAGGACTAACTTATTACGTGGACGGACCTTTAACCTCTTTTGGAGATCTAAGGAAGTACGCCTAGTAGTACCTTTATAGTGGATTCTCACGAGGATAAGTTAGTTCTATTATTAATAGATAATACGATCTTGGGTTCCTTTTCTCTTCTATACGACTAGGCTCAAGATCTCGCTTCTAGTCTCACGAATACTACCCCCTCTCATTCGTTAATAACACGTGATAATTACCTTAAAGCTCGGGTATGCTAAAATTTTCTCTATATATCGGACATATTTTATAGAGGTATTAGGTGTGAACTGTATTCAAATAACCTAATAGTTATTATCGGGGCCTACTTCCTAAGAGTATAATAAAGAAGTGTTATTATAATAGTTAGGGTTAGGTTAGGTATAGAGGAAAGTAGAGTCGTAATAGCTTTTATATTAAGATTCTAGAGGGTACTAGGAGATAAATAGAAAACTACTACTACTATTACTAGGGGAGACACGAATTAATTAGGGTTAGGGGTTTATATTTGTTATCTATATTACCGATAACTAGCTATAATATTGAAGGTTACTACGTTTATATTACTAATAGGACTCTGCTTTCCCTTCTAGGTAATAAGAATTATCTCATATAAGCTCGCCGCTTCTATCGATACTTCTTGAAGTTCACCTATAGCCTACTATTATCTAATACAAGTACATTATTACTAGCTTGTAGTCGTCTAAGTCTATACTCTAGTAGTAATGACGACTACTTAATATCTAAAAGGTGAGGAATAATTGAGTACTTGGGCTAGAATCACAGACAAAATCCAAGTAAAAAAAGTATTTATAAGTCTCTAGGATATCCCTACTAACTATTTCTCTTCTTCTCCTTAACCTCGATGTGTCTAGTATTAATCATATTACCTAATTCATCCTACTACTAACTAAATTCATTCTACTACGGTCTACCTAGAGTATTCTCCTGAGTATCCCTAAAGGCTACGATATTTGTAATAACCTAGGCTATATCCGATGTTAATACTAAGGATTCTCTTAGAATAGCGTTATATCTATTATAGGGGATTCTTACCTTTATGTCTATACCTATACTAGACCTCCTCACACTATGTATCCAAGTATATAGCTTTAGTATTAGCTCTCTCTTAGGCACCGGGGTATATCGTGAAGTTTTGAGGGGAATCTATATTTTTTGGCCTTTTTTAATTATTAGTATTTGACTTATTAGGAATACTCAATTATATACTACTATGAAAACTAATAGTTACAACTTTATAAGAGTTACTCTAGAAAAGCTTATTCTCTTATATCTACCTACTCCTCTAAGAGCGACGATATTTGGATATTAGATAAAAGCATCCCTCTCTTTCTTCCTCTCTATACCTTATACTTATACCTACTACTAGCTACTTCTAGGGGTTCCCTCTTATCTTTTAGGAGCTATATATTATTATATATAATAATAGAATAAGGAGGTAATATAGTTATATAAGAGAGGTTATTTTAGTTATTAGAAATAAGAAAGAGAAAGGAGTAATATAAGGGCGGGATTAATATAATAGTCGAAGTATAAGGTTCAAAGAATCTCATATATTGAAAATACTAAGCTAAGGGGTAAAGAAGGGAGGAGTCCCTCGACCTTTAATAGTATATTACTAAGATCCCTAGCTTAGTCTCGTATTTCGCCCCTAGTTCTTAATACCTAGCCCCTAGCGGATTATATAGAGGTGTTATCTGTTATAAGTAAGTAATAGGGTTTATAGGAAAATATATATATATATACCTCCCTAAAGTTATATAATATTTAGCTCAAAAGAAAGTAATAAGAGGAGAGGTAGATTACTCGAAAATTCAGAAATAAGAAGAAAAATAGGAAATATATTAAATTAAAGAGGGAATTAAGAAAAAAGGAAAGAGGAAAGAGAATCTAAGTTAATATATAAGTAAATAGATAAAAAAGAGGAAATAAGGGAGAGGTATATTTAATTAAGTTAGGTTTTAGGTCTTAAGCTTATAGTTAGATATAAGTATATAATTTAGTAGAGAAGATAATAGGTAAATAGAATAGAAATCAAGAAATATAGAACCTTACTTATTAAGAAAAAGGTAAAAAGTCCGAGTAAGGAGTCTATAGATAATATAAGTTAATATAAAAGGAAATATTAATAGAAGTGAAGAGAATCTAAGAAATATATAAGTAAAGAGAATAAATGAGAAATATAGTAATCCTAAGTCTTTAGACTAGGTTATAACTACTAGTTTAGATATACTATATTAAAATAATAATAATAATAATTAGTTATAATTAATTAAATTAAGTAAAAATCTATTTATAATCTAATTATTAACTTTTAAAAAAAGAACTAATTATTAGAAAAATTATAATTAATAGTAATTAATTATTTCTTATTATTATATAGGGCTTATATAAAAGTTATATAAGTAATAAATTCTTAGCTTTTTCTTTAAATAGTATATTACTAAAGTATAAGGAGAGTAAATAGGAGGTAATTTCTAAAGAAGAGAGGAGGGTAGTTAAGTAATATATATGTGAATTCTTTACTCTAGGTATTATATAACTATACCCATATAATAAGAGAAGCTAAAACTACTATTATAGTACTTATTAAGATAAGGAAAGCGAGTAAAGGCGAGATACTAGTTATTAAGCCTTAAGTAGTAAGGTAATATCTAACTTAGGGTAAAACCCGCTTTACTTTTATACTATAACGCTTCTATTATTATTATATTTATATATAGTAACATGTAACCTAGTAATTCCTTAACCTTAATTTAATTAAGGGAATAATTAATTATAATTTAATTACTATAATTATAACTTGATTTAGTTTAATTACTAACTAATAATTAGGATTTAGGAAATTATTTAATATATTACTTAGTAAAGTTATTTAGAAGTAGTATTCCTATATTAAGATATAGGAGTAGTAGTATTAGTAAGGACTAAAAGTAAACTAAGTTAAATATATAAGATTCAAGTAACGGATTTTATTAAAGGTTATATAACTTAAAACCCTAGTCTTAAAAGAGAGGAGATATAAATTAGTTATAGTAAAAGATAAAGAATTAAGTTATAAATAGATCTATTTACTCCTGATATTCTATACTACTCTATCCTCGAATACATACTCTTATTATAAACTACTCGTCGTTAATATCTAGTATCTCTCCTATAATCCGCCCTATACTAGTATTACTAGAGTAGCTTATCTCCTATGATGAGCTGCTCTAGCTATGTTCCTCGGCCTATGATAAGACGCTCTAGCTATGTTCCTTGGCTTGTGATGAGACGCTCTAGCTATATTCCTTGGCCTATAATAAGCTACTCTAGCTATATTCCTTATCCTACGACAAGCTACTCTAGCTATATTCCTCGGCCTATGACAAGAAGCTCTAGTCGAGTTCATCGTCCTATAACGAGAAGCTCTAGTTGAGGTTAAAATCCTATAACGAGAAGCTCTAGTCTAGTTCCTAATCTTATAATAAGAAGGCGACGTCGAACCTACTAGGGTTATAGCTATTAAGTATACCGAAGAGCGCCTACCTATACTCCCCTAATTCCATCTCCCCGTGTATAGGATTAACGTTATTAACCTAGGTATAGAATAGACTTAGGCTTGAATCAGGGATTATTATAGGAATTAGGGCTTGACTTAGGCTCGGATTCTCGTCACCGCTTAGTCTACTATCCTTGTAGAAGAGTACTTAGGGAGTAGTATAGCCCCCGAGCGCCCTATTAGTTACCCCCTCTAGGACACGCCACTTCTAGGTAAACTGTAACTTATCCCTTGCTTAGAGTAGGGTAGTACTCTACTTAGTATATATATCGCGGCCTATAGGGTTAAAGTACGGGACCGCCCGGAGCTAAACCATAAGCTAGTCATTGGTTAAGCCTCGCTAGATCTAGTTCGCCGGGATAGTACTCTCTAGGATTAGCCCTAGGGTACCCTACCCGAGTACCTCCTTAACCGTTTACTAGCGTGTAATAGCCGAGAGTCGCCTACTAAAGTCGGCCTACTATAACCTCGACTATTGGTTTATCCTCAGGTCACGGATCCCTTTAAACCTAGGGTAGAGATATTAGAAGAGGGACCGCTTTCGCTAGGTACGCTTTGTTATACTAGAAGAAAAGACCGGCTCGGTTAGAAACTAGGCCGATTTAGCCGTATAGTAGAGCTCATAAAGCTAGACTATCCGATACTAGTACGTGATAGCCTTAAAGCTTATGGTTAAGTCTATTAACCTGACCCGGTTATAGACGTCATAGAGCCGCTAGAACTCGGTGGGGTAGTTAACCCCGGCTAGCTACTATAGCTATGAGCTATCTCGCGATATTAGCCGCGACTTTAACTACCTATTACCTCACTAGTATATATAGAAATCCTTCTAATCTCGGACTACCTAATACCCTATAATCGCCTTAGTATTCTTTACTATCTTAGCCCAGAGGTTAGGTTTCGTATATACTCCATACTTCTACTAATCCTTATTGAACCACATATTCATATCTACTATCCGTTAACTTAATACTAGCTCCTACTCCTCTATACCCTTATTCTCGTCCTTATCCTTATCCTTATCCTCTTCCTTATCCGTATCCGTATCCTCATCTATATCCTCTTCCTTATCCGAGACTAGGTTAATCGTCTCGGCTAAGAGCTACTAGTGTTTCTTCGTAGCCTTAGCCTACTTAGGCTTGGCCTTAGACTTAGGCTTAGGCTTAGTTACCCTACCCGATTTGGTGGCCTTCTTCTTCGCTTATTACTATAACTTCTTCCGGTTCTTATTAGTTACCGAGAAGATAAGGTCTCTAGGGAGTAGTTCGGGCGGGGGGCGGTCCTATATACTTAGTAGTGACACAGAGGCTCGCTGTGGCTCTATGGCTCAGTTCGCTATAGTGGCTCGTCCCCCTACTATACTAACTTCCCGGGTAATAGCGCCGGTAGGGGCTATAACTATAGCGGCGGTTCCTCTTCCTGTCCTGGCGGAGGTTGGCCTACTAGGCCCGCGACTCCTAGCTATTCCTACCCGGGCGGGGATTAAGCTACTGGGCTAGGGCTTTATTTATACTAGGCTAGGGCTAGGTCCAACTACTACTTAAGAGCTAGGCTTGGGATAAGTATTAGTACCTCGGTCCCGGTAGTTAGGTAAGTAAATAGTTAGCCCTATGCCCCTCGGCTCTCTAGCTATTTACGGAAGAGTAATACGTGGTCGCTTGCTAAGGGGTTCTACTCTATTACTAGCTAGGCTAGTTAGCCTAAAGAGATTATAATACTTAGGGGCTAATATCTGGAGTATTAGGCCGAGGAAGAAAAGGAGAGCGTAAAGGGTATAGGATTAAGTAGTAGGATAGTAAGTATATTTATAATACTATCCTATAGCTTACCCTATTCTATTCCGGGTTATTGTTACCCTATTGAAGCTACGGTGCTATGATTTCTCGAGCGATTCTGTGGTTAAATATTATACGGTTTCCCTCCTAGTATTAGGTTAGTATAGCACTATTGAAGCTAAGATATACTGCTTTTTCCTGAGTAATTCCGTGGTCGAATCTCGCGCGATTCTCCTACTAGTATCCGTCTATATAAGTGGTATAGGGCATAAGCTAGGGAGATTAGCTAGAGCTAGCGACGGATTTTTAAGGGGGTGTCGTCGCTTAATACATGCTAGGCACGTGTTAACCTAGTGCGTGCGAGGGCTATAGGGAATAGTGCCTAATACGTAAGGTAACGGGTAAGGCCTCTATCCCCGTATACGCGAGGGCTATAGGGTTAGGTGCCTGAAGCGTGCCTAATACGTGAGGCCTTACCTAATTACTTAATAATACTGCCCTTATAGCTAGATACCTAGATAGGAATATCCTTATACCTACTAGGTACTCGAAGCTCTTTATGGGCTTCGGTAGAGGCTAGAGTAGGACCCTTCTATATATATACTCTATTCCTCCTCTTAGAACCAAATACTTAAGTAGGAATTATACGAGGAGATATAGATATCTAACTAGAAACCCGACTTACTATTAGTAATAGGTTCTAATTATTTACGATACCATATTCTAAGGACTAATTCGGTACCTTAGGTAGCTGAGTCATAGCTATACCCCGCCTTTATCTAGCTAATCCTAATTCTATATTAGTATAGAAGTTATCTATAACGACGACTATAGTGAGTAAAATCCCGTAATATGGGAGTAATACGTATTCTAAAAGGTATCGAGGCCCTAGAGATAGTATAAGCTAGGTACCCTATATATATAACCTCGAGTTAGGTTAGGGTTAGGGTTAGGGTTAGGTTAGGTTAGGGTTAAGGTTAGGGTTAGGGTTAGGGTTAGGGTTAGGGTTAGGGTTAGGGTTAGGGTAGGGTTAGGTTAGG
>JAJTUR010000228.1:0-50045 GCA_021399475.1 Hyaloscypha finlandica
TCGTGAATACTAAGCTATATCTCTACTACCTCTATAAGATAGTTAATAATAACTTATAGGAGCTATTTAGATATAACTTTAAGGACTTTACCTCCTAAACCGACTTTAATAGACTCGATTTCATAGAGCTCTAATATCTATATAAAGTCCTTTAATATAGTAGAGTACGTATTTAATAGAATAAGGGTATTACCTTAATAGCTTATATCTTATTAGCTATTATAAGAGAGAAGGAACTATATATATAGATATAAGAGGATATACTTAAGGTAGAAGTAGATCTCGTAAAGGGACTAATTCAATTAGCCTTTATTACTACTATAGAGAATAAGCACCTATAACCTTAACCTACTATACCCCTTCTACTACCTCCTATAATTCTACCTCCTCCTCCTCTAACTACTACTCCAATTCCTCCTCTATCGCCCCTACTACTATAGTATCCTATACCCCTACCGGATTATATAGGTATAGTACCTATAAATGCCCTTAGAGTAGTAAATATAGGTATACTACTATTCCTACTAAAAACGTACTAGTATTTCTACTACTACCCCTATTACCTCTACTAGACCCGAATATCACCTAATTAGGTTTAGTTACTAGACTCGTCGCGGAAGTAGCTAAGATCTATATAGAGGAATAGAAGTATAATAGTTCTAATAGTAACTTTAACTATAAACTCGTTATCTTCCACAATATCTATTAATATATAGAACTCCCCCTTAGAGTATATATAAGAGCCTTTCTTACTATACTAAAGGGACTAGCCTAAGACTACTTCTATAGTAATCTACTATCCTACTACTCATTTAATAATGCTTATATAAGTATCTATAACTTCTTTAAGGGACCTAGATACTACTATATGAACCTAGATAAATAGAATACTATTAATCTAACTACTATAATTACTAAATACCCTAAAAAGACTACGTTTAAGGCTATTTAGATACTAATTAACGAGCTTTATTAACTATAATATAGCCTTATACCCGCCCTATAAAGCACTGAATTCTTATATAATAAGGTTATTACTACTTACTAAGGTATTCGAGCCTATAGATATACTATATTAGACTCTCCTCCGGATCTCGCCTAGCTTATTAATAAGCTCTAGTTATCTATTACTATATATGAGAGAGAATAGTAGACTAATTCTAGTACCTTCTTTACTAATCGGTAATACTACTTAAATAGCTAAAACTACTAGTTTAGTAATTATTAATCCTTAAGCCGAAACTACAGAAATTGAGATAGCTACTCGAATAGCTATAAGCCCCGTGACCGCGACTATAATTATAATTGCGATAACTATTTAGATACTATAAAGTCGTACTTTATATATAAGAAGCTAGACTACTACTCCTAGAAGCACCTACTAGAGGAATAAGAGGCTAAAAAGGCCTAATTTAGAGCTAGAAACCTTAGTCAATTTAGTAGTAAGGCATGAATCTCCTAAACCTTCAATAAACGCTTTAATAGTACTTACTTATAATATATAGCCAAAGTCGAGAGAGAACTTAAGAGTAGTAAAGACGAATTAGGTAACACTTTTAAAGCTCTCCTAGTAGATATAAATAACAAAGACAAAGAGGATTAACCTACTAATTCCTACTTTACTTCTATTAAAAGCCTCTTTACTACTTTAGATATACCTAATATATAAACTCCTAAACTACTAATAACTATAGTAAATAGCCTTATAGATAACCTTATAAAGCTCTCATTTATACACTAACTAACAGGCGAAAATCACGCCCTAGAGCTAGACTTAGAGCCTAATAGAACACCTATAGAAGACACCTAAACCTTTATAGTAAGAGGTATATCTAGATATAATACTTAATACTTTTATAGAGTTATAATTAATACTAGAGTAACTAAGTTTTTAACTACTAGTCTCGATTAGTTTAAGGCTCTATAGTGTATTAATAATAGCCTCATTCTCGATAAGAGTACTAGGAGTTAAGTTATAGTCTACTTTAGTATCGGATCCTCTTCTTCTATTAGATCTATAGTAGTAGAAATACTAATTAAGTAAGTATAATTCTATATTATACTTATAAAGACTCTATTTCTCCTTAGCTTAGTTAATATAGATAAGCTATAAGTCTACTTTAATAATCTTACTAATTATATCATTACTCCTACTAGATATCACATACTTATTATATAATGTTTTAGTTACTATTTTCTGCTTTAGAATACTATATTATAAAGCTTTATTTCTGAGTCCTTTACTTATAATCCCTGCTTTCTCATAGAAGTTAAATTACGACAATTATACTATTAATTTAGTTATCTATTAGTTAGTAAGCTCTGGAATATCCTAGAATAAGCTAGTTATAATATTAATATAGAAGCCCTAGAATACCTCACGAAGTACTATGAATACTACTAAAAGAATAGAGTATCTCTAGAATAATTTAAATTTAACTTAAGAGATAATGTGAGCTTTAATTTCTTAATTATTATTAATATCTTCTATATCTCTAAGAAGCTTATACTTTATATAGTTAACGAAGGCACTAAATACTATAGGGGCTATTAGCTCTAGAATATTAGTACTATATATACCTAGGATGCCCTAAAGCTATACTAGATTAATACCTATCTAGGTTCTCCTAATTAGGTTATTATAGATACTAGAAAGTAGTTTATAAGTAAGGAGTTCACTTAACTTATAAATACTATAGGAACTAAGGTGAAAATTGTCCCTATAGAAGTATACTACTCTATAGGAATCGTCGAGTACTACTATAGCTTAATTTGACGTACTTACTTAATTATTATAGCTAAGGTTAAGGGAATTATAAAGGAAATAGTATTATAAATAGCCTTTAAGGCTCTAAATAATACTATAGGTATTAGTAGTATAGTTCCTACTCTCCTAGTTTATAGTATATTACCTCAATTAACTAAATATAACTTACTATTACCTTTAGTCTCCTAGTAATTAGTAGCCCTTAAGAAGGTAATAGTAGAGATTTAGAACCTATAAGCTAAGTATTAAGTTAAAGATACTCTAAATACACGAAATAGACCCTCTATAACTAATATCTATAACCTTATACTAAATTCGAATATTTTAGTATAGTATAAAGGGAATACTAACTAAAAGGGTAATTAGGAGAGACTATATAAGCTTATAGCTATAGATAAAGAGTCATATATACTAGCTTTACCTCGCGGTAATATTACCTTCTAATTAACCTCTATAAAGCTATTTCACGAAGGAGATATAAAGATTAATAATGAACCTAAACGTGATCCTAAACTCTATAATAAAGGTAAAGGTAATATAAGTATAATTCCTCCCGCTATCCTAGCTATTTCACTAAAGTATAGTAGAGGATAACCCTATAAGTACCCTAATATAATAATATTCCTATAAGATAATAATAATAGCCTATATAATAATTCCCGTTAAGCTAAAGTCGCTAGTCTCTTAGAAAAGGGCATATTTGAGGTTAGTTCTAGATCTTAGTGTCGGTTTACCAGAAACGCTAAGTACTATCACATGTAGTCGTGGAATGCTCGTTGCGTTTATCGTTAGTGAAGTAGTATATTATATAAGTTAGGGAGTTCAGTTCAGGAGGTTGAGCTACTGAACTGTACTCCCGAACCTCTACTATACCTAATCGGGTCTAGTCTACGGGATGGGCCGCGCACGCAACGCGGCACGTGACAATCTACAAAAGTATATTCAAACACTAGAAGCTCTCTAAAAACGTCGAAAAACATAGTTTCCTATCGAACATATACCAGTTTCCTAATTAGGCCTAGTCCCACGCTCTCTAACCGTGCCATATGTCCACGTGATACCCTTCCGTCAATATCCCCGCTTCCATGCGTCACTCTCCCACTCTCCTCCGCTCCGTACGTCACCTTATTCGCGTTCAACCCACTCCTCCACGTCTAGTTATATAGTATTCGTATTAATTAGGCGCTTGAGGGCGTTCGTAGGCTTCAATTTCGTTATAGAGTCGGCAGGATTCGATTCTCCCTTAATCCACTTGACCTCTATAATCTCCTGTCATTCGTACGCCTAGTAGAGGCATATTACGTTAATTATAAGTCGCTTTTCCTATGTGGTTCTGAGCTTTACGAGGTACTCGTATAGCGATTTCGAGTCTATATAGACAACTAGCGGTAGATCAATTTCCAGGGCTCTATCGACTATCGATTTAATTACGGCGCCTATATTAAAGCCGTGTGCTATGCCGTATAGCTCAGAGGCTAGTACACTTTGGGTGACTCTCCTATACTTCGTAGACGACTAGTGGATAATATTCGCGTTCTGAGTAGTATTAGCTAAGGTTAGAACATAGCCTATTTATAAGGATAGATCTCTATTATTTATAAAAGACGAATTAGTTAATACGATTAAGCGGAGGGTCTCCTTATCTAGCTTTACGAATTGTAGTCCCCTGGCGGTATTCTTAACTTACTACTAGAGATACCTATTAAGTGAACTGACGTCGTTTTCCGTAGGTTCGATAGCTTAAGCGGCTATTACGAGGTCATAGGACGCTTCAGGTTAATAGACTAACGTAATATAGGCTCCCCGGGCTCGTTGAGCTATATATTATTCCTTAATCATGAGGTTCGTATATATAGTACCTCTACTACTCGTCGTAGTAGAGTTCTTAGTCGATATGGTCTTGAGGTTACCGCACTAGTGCTCTTGTATAAGGGTGATTCCGGTGATCTTGGTTTCTATATTCGTAGTGTTTTCGGAGGTTTCAGTAGTTTCGGTATATATAATACCTCTATTAAACTTCAGATCATAGTTAAAGGTGAGCTATTCCTACTCCTTAGCTAGGAATTGAGCTTCCTTGAGCTTCAGTTGCTCTATTCCTAGGAAATCGTCGTCGCCGACGATCAGAGTGTCGTTAGTTTATAAGCCTACTATACCAAACGGTTACTTGCTATATAGGAGGTATAGGTCATAAGTTAACTATTCTATAGTAAGCTCATTAATATAGTAGGAGTAGTAAGTCTTGAACTAGTGGTTTCCGGCTTCTGGTATACTATATAGTGGTTTTATGACCTTTAGGACTAAATCGTTATATAGGTAAAAGTATTTAGCGAGCTCTCGTAGTGTTTTATATAGAAATCGCGATTCAGGAGAGTCGTCGATTAAATATATACCTGTGAGATATCTCGTAAGTAAAGCCCTATGGTTTCGGTCATTATAGCGGCGATACTAAGGATAATTCTCTAGCTAATATATTGAATAGTCGGTGATTGAGTTAATATAGTATACTTCTCCTAATTATTATACGCCTAAATAATAAGTCTCGATTTACGAAGTTCTTTATTAGTACCCTCGTTCTTGATCTCGTCGACGAACCTAGAGTTAAAGATACGTACTCCCTCTAGTACCTCTAAATATAAGGTAACCTCAAAGATACCCTTTTCTAGGAGTCCTTCGATTTTAGCTTAACAGGAGTCCTTATACTAAACGTTATTTATTAGGTATATGTCTCCTATCCCCTCTACTTCGATTCTGTCGTCTTATAGGAATACTGTGACTTTAGGTAGTGTTTTACGAGGTCGTCCTCTCCCGTGTTTTGGAGGGATAGCGGAGGGAATCATACTTACTTCGCCTTAGCTATCGCCGTAGTTATGTTCGGGTTTAGGGCTAGGATCGTCGAGATTAAGGCTTTTATCTCCCTATAGGAATAGCTTTACGGAGGTTAATTGGAAGGAGGTATTACCTCGTAGTAAAGCTAGTACATACGACTTACCCTCTATAGATACTAGTTTATATAGCCCTTCCTACTACCCTAGTTAACCGGTATTCCCTTTATACTATACTAAGACTTCTGAATTCAATAGAAGTTCGTATATATCGGCTATAGAGGGTCTATTGCGTGTGTTTAGGGCTCTTACTACTTCGTGACTAGCTCGTATCCTCTTTATCTCCTCTATTGCTTTTCTTAGGGTATTCGATTACTGTGTGACTAAAGGTGATAGAGGGTCGTATTCGCTCATTTGAGGTAAAGCGCTATAAACCAGGAGTATAGGAACGATTCCGTCTAGTCCTATAGTATCGTTAATCGCTTTAAAAGCTATTTGTAGTACTACGTCCTTATTAATTCTATTGATTTCGGCGATAATGATCTTATAGGCTCATTGAACCATATTATAGTACTATTCGATGATTCTGACTAAGTAGTAGGCTTCTATAGGGACGATCTTAATCTTGGTCCCCGTTGAATTCGTAAGCTATATGAACTCTTTACTAGTAAACTACTTCCTAGCGTCTATAGTAATCTAATTGGGAGGTCCTAAATAGGTATTAATCTAATACTATTTTAGGGTATCCTATGTATATTAAGTACTAAGGCTCTATAGCTATCGTCCCGCTTAATACTGTGTTCCTTCGTCGATGATATATAGTATAGGCTTCCCGAATATATAGAAAATATCGACGATAATAGAGAAATTGAAGCTAACGTCGTCCCTTAAGTTGAACTTAAATTAACCAGGTAATTTCCCGTTTAATTAGTACTACTCGTAGTATCTCGTAAGGTATTCGAGGGCTTATTTATTGACTTCGTAGCCTACTCGTTCTAGGACGTTTCATAGTTTCTTGATCGATAGATAGCCGAATCGACGATGTAATCGTCGTAATTCAGGTTCTATGAGGAAATAAGGGTTAGAGGTGAAGGATTCCGATATAAAGGTCTTGAGTGAGGTATCCTATAAGAGGAAAGAATAACCGAAGCATCGTATTACTAGTATCTGCTTCCCGGTAGACGTAATTAGTTAATTCTAGAGGTTATTGAAATAGACCTTTAGTTCGTCTATATCCGCTAAGCTAAGTAAAAATAGAGTCTTCGAGGGTATAATATAGAATCGTATGAGCCCGATTAGTGTGTCTATAATCGCAGATCCTAAGGAAGACGATATACTAATCCCGAACTTGACTTTAACGCTCCCTTCGGTAGATCTATTAAGCTCGATACTATTGTCCGTCTATTGTAAAGCTTGGAATTAATCGAGTCTAGCGGTTGAGTATTTAGTGGCTCCGGTATCTATTACGATTCCGTAAAAGCGGTTAGTACTATACCTAGACGTACCTCCTACTATAAAGGTTTGGGCGTCCTCTATAGGTGGTTTATTGGATTCCGTGGTATTATTCTCTCCTATTAATAGGTAGGTATAGGAGTAGTTCATGAGGTTATTTATAAGATTACTAGCTATATTTAATAGTTCAGGAGGTTATAAATCGAGTATAGTAAAGAGGGTTTTAACTAAGGTAAAGTAGGAATCCTATTCCTCGGGGTCCTCTATATCTACTAGTAGAGCGTTAAAAGCACTACTTAGTTCGTCCTCTCTACTCCTATTACCCCGTTCGTTTCCCCTTTCCCCTTTAATTAAAGCTACGTGATATAAATACGCCCTTATAAACTTCCTCTTAAAGTCTAGTGAGTTTATAGCTCTGAACCTATATAGGTTTCTAGCTCTAAATCGGGCCTTCTCGTCCCGTCGCTCCCTCTCCGTGTATTTCTAGGATTAATAGTCTAGTTTCCTATATATAAAGCACAACTTTAAGGGGTCTATATCTCAATTACGGGGTTTATAGGGGTTCGTATAGTTAGTGTAGTATCGATGATTTCCGAACTAGTAGTTATCTGAGTAGTTATTTGAGCGGTATTATTGATTAGTAAAGAAGGTATCCGTATTATTCGGATTAAGCTTCTCAAAGGCCGTAATTAAGGACTATAGCTTATAGAGAAGCTTACTAAGGGCCGCTAGAGGGTCTGAAATAGCGTATTTATATACTTCGGAGTCTTGATAAGTAGTGATAATTTTGTTATAGAGAAACTCCGTCGTTTATAGGGTAGGCGTAAGGCTATATTACAGTTCACGTAGTTCATTAATTATTAACTAAACGATCTCAAAAGTCGATTTTCCCGTGTATTTCTCTGATATTGAGGACTATGTAATCACGTTCTATTAATCTAGATTTCGTCATTGATATCTAGGGCCTTTAAAGAAGCTATAGAGGTACATAGAGATATAATTGAATGAGTCCTTAGACATATAGTTATTATAGAAGTAGTCTAGTACTAGTCCCTTAAGTATAGTAGGAAATGCCTTCATAATAGCCTCTTTCAGAAGTTCTATACGTTCATAGATATCGTAGAAAATAGTGAGTTTCTAATCGAAGCTACCGTTTCTACTATCCTACTTCTATTTGTCTATATAGATTCTAGCGATCTCCCCGATTAGCTTCGCTCTACTAGTTAGTGGGGGGGTAACTAGTAGTATTAGTAGAGGTTACGGTGGTTCTAGGGCTAATATATATCGCTCTTGAGGTGAGGAGGGTCGACGAGGTAGTAGTTAAGGGGGTGTGGGAGTCCCTGAAGGGGTCACGAGAGGTATATCTTAGCTCGACTAGTTCGTCGATATAGTAGTTTCCGTTTTTCTGACTATAATATAGGCTAAAGTAATTGGTCCCTTTAATAGATCTATTCGAATTCCGCCTACCTAATTAATATTAGCGTTATTCTATTCGCTTTTTGTTCTCTCCTTAATGACATTAACTAAGGACTATATAATTAAGAGTCTCTAGTAGTTCTGTTCGACGTAAACACCTCCGTACTATAGATAAGCTTATAGGATGTATAGTTCGGTGCGGTTCATCTAGCTAAAGGCCATAGTATCGAAGTCCTTAAAGTCCTCCTAGAACAGATCCTATAGGTTCTCGTCACTTTGTCGATTTATGGTATAGTAGTATATTCTAGCTTTGTAATAGTCGTAGAGATCCTCCTTTATCGCCTTACTTATATTAATCCTATTCTCCCATTTCCTGGTTCTCACCTCCGCTTCATTCGTCTCTATTTTCTTGGTATGTGTATATATATGGTTCGAAGTAGGAAAAAAAGAGCTAAAGAGCTAAAAAGCGACTATAAAAGAGGTGGTTCGGTTCGAAGGTTCGGTATTAAAAGTGTCGCTTCGTAGCAAATACATGTCTGCGACAGAGAAGTATATATATAGGAAATCGAAGTAATTTGGTGTAAAAATCGTAGGAAAATCGAGGTTTCGGGAGGTTTGAGGTCGGAATTGAGGTGTTTTTCGGGTGTGTGCGTACGTACGGTGTGCGTACGTACGGTGTGCGTACATATTCCGGAGGTTCTCCCGGTATTATAGTGATATATAAGTGGAATGGATAGTTTCTAAGTTCGTGGTCTTAGTACTATAGAGGTGGTTTTATAGGAGGTTCGGAGGTTCTGAGGTTCGAAGGGGAGGTATTAGAGGTTCGTAGGTTCATAATTGAGGTGTTTTCGACCGGTTCCTGGTATAGGGGATCGTCGTGGATAGACAGGTAGTCGCTATAGTAGGTTATAGGTATATTCGATCCTATAAATAGCGTTTTTGAGGTTCTCGCTCCGGGGTCGAAAAGTGATTGAAATAGAGGTAAAAGAGGTAAAAGAGTAGTCTCTACTAACTAAGAACAGCTAAGTAAATAGCTATTTCCGTTAGCAAAAGCTAGTTATTATTCTCCCTTAGTTACCGAATACTTCAAGGAGTTAATAAGTAGTTTCCCCCTTTAACGTAGGAATAGATTAGATCACCCTCGGCTACCGAATACTTTAAGGCTTTTAATTAAATCTACCTCTGATCTGAAAGTACTAACTGATTAGTGTCGGTTCACTAGAAATACTAAGTACTATCACGTGTAGTCGTAGAATACTCGTTGCGTTTATCGTTGGTAAAGTGGTATATTATATAAGTTAGGGAGTTCAGTTCAGGAGGTTGAGCTACTGAACTATACTCCCGAACCTCTACTATACCTAATCGGGTCTAGTCTACGGGATGGGCCGCGCACGCAACGCGGCACGTGACAATCTATAAAAGTGCGTTCAAATACTTAGGTACTAGAAGGAGTATATATCTTTAATTCCCGCTTCGTTAATAAGATTAAGAATAAGGGTATAGAAAAGGAGTATAAGAAGTTAAGACTAGTTATCTAAGCCTATAATAATAGTGAGAAATATATAGTATTAATATAATCGCTAACTATTTAATATATTAGCTAAAGAGTTACCCTCTATATTACTACTATAACTATAGAGACCCTAGGACTATATTTACGGGATATATTATAAGCTTATATCTAATTATTAACTCTACTAAATCGTGATTTCTATATTAACTCACCTCCTAAGCTTATGAGAGAGCTAGTTCTAGAGGATAATTTAGTATTAAAAGTCGTAAAACTACTCTATAGAGTACTAGAAGCCGGAAACCACTAGTTTAAGACTTATTACTCTCATTATATGAATGAGCTAGCTATAAAGTAATTAATATATAACCCTTACCTCCTCTATAGTAATTATCCCTTTGGAATCGTTAGCCTTTAGACTAATAATACCCTATTCCTTAGAGATAACAACTTTACTAAGGTAAAGTATCTAAAGCTCCTAGAGGCTAAATTCCTAGCTAAGGAATATAAACGTCTTATAACTAACTATAACCTCAAGTTTAATAGAGGCATTATTTATACTAATTCTACTAGTAGTATTACCCTTATATAAGAATACTAGTATAATAACCTCTACCTAGTAATAGCTAAGAATATAACTATAATAAGTAGTAGAGGTATTATATATTAAAACCTTATAATTAAGGAATAATATATCGCCTAGTGAGCTCGAGGAGTATATATTATATTAACTTACTAACTAGAGGCTTTATACGACTACTTAGTAGCCACTCAAGCTATTAAACCTATAGAAACTAATATTAAAGCCCTTAATAAGCGTATTTAATAGTAAATCGAAAATACTACTAGAGGACTATATTTCGTTAAACTAGATAAGGAATCCCTATACCTAATTATCTTTATAGATACCTCTTTTATAGGTAATCGAGACTTCTCCTCTTAGATTAGATATCTTCTAGTCTTAGCAAATAGCTCTAGATATACTAATATTATCTACTAGTCGTCCATGAAGTATAAGAGAGTTACTAGAAGCGTTCTAGCCTTAGAACTATATAATATAGCTCACGGTTTCAATATAAGTAGCTTAGTTAAGACTATAATTAATAGAATACTTGAAATAGAAGTCTTACTAGTCGTCTATATAGATTCGAAGTCCCTCTATAAATACCTAGTTAAGCTAGGAACTATATGAGAAAAGCGACTTATAATTAATATAATATACCTCTACTAAGCTTACGAATAACGAGAGATTATAGAAGTTAAGTAGATTAAGGGAGAATTGAATCCTACTAACTTAATAACGAAATTAAAGCCCTTGAATACCCTTAAGTATCTAATTAATATAAATACTATATAATTAGATATTAAGGAGTAAGTTAAACGCGAATAGAAATATATAGAATAGAAGGAATAGATATATAGAATAAGAGGAATAAGTATATAGAGGGATATAGGTATATAAGAAGGTATACTAAGTACTTAGGGATAATCTAGTACTAGGCCGAATTAGGAAATCTATATATGAATAGGGGACACTATTTTTCGTATGTTTTTAGTACTTTTATATTAGTTTTTCGCGTTTTTTAGGTAGTTACTAGTATTAGTATAACCGGTTTCCTAAAGGTTATATGATTTGTGTCATATGATTTCCTATATATAAGATATAGGATATAGGATATATAGGAAACGGGATATACTAGACACTAGCACTAATTAGTCTTAGTGTATTTAGGGATTATATATTAGAACCTTAATACTATAATCCCTACTTACTAGAATATAATAACTTCACTAATCTATATAATTAGTATTTCACGACTACGTGACGGTACTATATATTACTAGTAAACTAATACTATTTATTTCAATAAATAATATATATTATAACCCTCGTAATATATTAAAGGCCCTTATATAAGGAATAATTTAGAGTACCTTAAAGTAAACTCATTAAACTACCTTAATATTCGACCTTATACTATCTATATATATAAGATTATAACTATATATAACGTCTCTAATTACTAATCTCTATACCCTAGTTCTTAAGTCTTAACTTACTCGAATAGTATTAGAGTTCCCTTATCTTTAACTTATTATATTATACTACTCCTATTCCTTATTAATGCGAGCCTTTTATATATATATTTACGAGAAGAATATAGTACCTCTTTATAGTATTACTTTATCTTACTTCCTTTAGATTAGGAAAGTTAAGGATTAAGGCAAAGAAATAGTAAGAGCTATTATAGGTACTTAGATAGTCTATATAGAGCCTAGAAGTATTAGTAAAGGAAATTATTACGGCTATACTATACTAACCTATAGTATCTAGTATCTAGTATCTAGTATCTAAGTATCTAGTATCTATAGTCACTTAATGTGCCTGCACGTGATGCGGCCGCACCGCTAAGGGAATCTACTCTCTAAGAAATTCAGGACACTAAGCCTAATTAGGCTAAGCTATAAGCGAGAGACTATAAATACTTAAGGGACCTCTACTTGAGTTCTCTTTCCTCCTTAGCTTAGTTTTCTTAATAAATAGCTTTCTTATAAGTGCTCTATTCGTGAGCTCCCTTTATAAGGCTATAATATTAATGAGCCTAGTGATATAAGTCTATATTACACAGGGTAATTTACTCACTAACGAGCCCTATAAGGAAATTTCGAACTTCTAAGCTTCGTAATAACTTCTCTAATTATTATTAGATAATATACTTTAGCTTCTTCTTAATTAAAATCTCGAAGTATAAGTAATAATACAGGCTAATTATTTAGGGGATTTCAAGTAAAGTGGGCGACTTTAGTATTCCGAAGCCTAAAAAGTGCCCTATGTAATATAGACTTATATTACTAGGCTCGTAAACTAAGCTCTCTCTTTCTACCTAGGAAGGCTTTAGAATATCCCCCCTAAGACGATTATTTACTTCTAAAGAATAACTCTATAGGAATGATTTATATACCCATAATACCTTTATAATAACCTCCCGCGCTAATAGCCCCTCTAAGGGCCTCTACTTATATCCTACGGTTCCTCCGCTTTTACCTCTTATATCTAGTTCTAAGAATACCTCTAGAATAGGACCTTTTACCCCAAGAGGATCTCCTACCCTATCCGATATTTATACTAATATACTTGTATTATAATAAGCCTAAATCAAGTTCTAGATAAACGCCTAAGCTAACCGCGCAACTATAAATAGCTTAGCTACTAATTTAGCTTACTTACTTAATAAAGATAAGGCTCCCCAAGGATATTCTATTAGTAGAAGCCGTATTCTAGGTAATATACACGCCTAATCTAAGTACTATAATATGGTACCTAACTCCCTTATCCCTTCTATTAAACGAGTACGTCTAGCTAGAGATGTCCTTAAGTATAGCTAGTACTATTCTATAAAGGTTCCGGATCTTATAAAGCTTAGTAATAGTAAAGACCTAACTTATAACTATTAGTAAATCCAGATTATAGGCAAATTTAAAGTTAATACTAACTACTATACTAATAAGGACACCTATATATACTATGTCTTTAACTATACTAAAGGTAATACCTAATAATACTTATTCACTTAATATAAGCCTAATACTACTAATTCCTTTAAGATAACTAAGGAAATAATTAATTACCTTAGTAAGTATTTCATTAACCTATACTATATATATAAGGCTAGACGCGAATATAAGTACTTACGAATAAAGGAGGTTTAGACTTTCTATAAGTTTAAGACTAAGTTTATTTACCTAGCTAACGAAGCTTAGATTTACCTATAAGACCGCCTTAATAATCTATATAATAAGTTAACGCTTCTTCTCTAAATATAACTCATAAGCTAGCGCTACTCTATTCATACCCTCTAGGACCTATACTATATTACTTCATTTATTAATTCTAAGCTAAAGGTATTATAAGCCTATAAGAACCTCTAAGAATATATTAAAGCTCGAGCTATAGATACCCTATAAGCCTCAACCTCTATATCCTCTACCCCTAAACTCTATATAGCGACTCCCTATACCTTTATACTAGCCCAAGTATCCCCGACTATTAGTGAGCTAGCTATTAAGAGAGAGGGTACCCCCGCCTTAGTCTTAACTTACTTTAACTACTCTTAAACTAGTTATATAGTATACGACTACCTGGTACTAAAGGGTATTACTAATATTAAGGAACTATAGGAAGACAATAAACTTATAGAGGCTAATATAGACGACATGTCGGGAAATGAGGAGGCTTAGGAAAAGACTCCTTCTTAGGTAAACTTGGGGTTAATCTTATAGAGATTAACCTAGACTAGTTAATAGGAGGACTACACTTAACTATACCCTATAGCTTATCTTATAATAGATATTTAGTTAATGTCTCCTCTCTTATTAACTCTAGAGTAAATAGTTTTATATTTATTAATACTCTCCTTACTATAGATATTACTACCTTCTTTAACCTTAAGTTCTAGTACTTACTTAAGCTTATTAGTATTAAGGGATATAATAGTAAGCTAGGAACCCGTATTACTCACTTCCTAAGGATATATCTTATTATTAATAAGAGATAATAGTATAATATCCCTTTATTAATCCTTAAACTCGGATCCCATAATCTTATTCTTAGCTATAAATAGCTAGAATACTTTAACCTACTTCTCGACATCTAAAACCAATATTTAATATAGCCTAAGAGCTTACCCTCATTACTCTTAGTTATATAAGAGATCCCTATATCTCGAGAAGCTCTACTCCTTACCCTAAAGCACACTCCCTACTCTAATTATTAAGCTAATATCGAAGCTAGAAACCACGTATTTAATAAGGAGGACTAATAGCGAGTAGCTAGGAAATAAGCTACTATAGAGAACTATAATATAAAAGACGACTCTACTACTAACTCCTCTCTATATACTACTTCTAGGGAAGACTTTACTAATTCAGAATTAGACTTAGATAAAGAGCTAGCGCCTATACTAAGTACTCTTACCCCTTAGAAACCAAAGATTAAATACTCTTATAAGTGGGATACCTAAGAGAGCTACTATTAAATAGAGGACTCCCTAGCTAGTATTATCCGTCCTATGGATATACCTTACTAGAAGAGACTATATATAGAGAGAAAGCTAGTAGAGGCTCCCCTTATTAAGATTACTAGGATTAGCTCTATAGGTATATACTATAATCTATAGTAACCCGAGAATAAAACCTTTACTATAAGTCTCTATGAAATTAATAGCCTCCTAGAATAACGAAGAGAGCCTCCTCTCGAGGCTAAAGAACCCACTATCCCCGACTAATATACCGAATTCGTAGACATCTTCTTTAAGGAAGCCTCTAACGTCCTACCTCCCTATTAATTATATAACTATAAAATATAATTAGAGAAGGAAGTAGAGGAATACCTAGGTTATAGCCCTTTATATAAGATAATAATAGCGGAGTTAGAGGCTATAAAGAAATACCTCCTAGAAAACTTCAATAAGGGCTTTATTACTCCTAGTTAGTTATTATTCGCGGCCCTTATATTATTTGTGAGAAAAGCTAATAGAAGCTTATAATTCTATATTAACTACTAAAAGCTTAATTAGATTACCTAGAAGGACTAGTATCCTCTTCTACTTATTAACGAGACCCTAGCTAGAATTAGTCGGGCGAAGATCTTTATAAAATTAGATATCTAATAAGCTTTCTACTAGATCTATATAGATCCTAAAGCGGAAGAGCTAATGACGTTTCATATATACTATAGAGCTTATAAGTATAAAGTCTTACCCTTTGGGTTAACTAATAGACTAGCTACTTACTAGAGTTATATAAATAACGTTCTCTTTAACTACCTTAACGACTTCTATATAACTTACCTCGACGATATCCTTATTTACTTAGATAATAAACTAGAGCACGAACTCTATATAAAGAAAGTCCTCTAGTATCTCTAAGATATAGGCTTATAAGTAAATATTAAGAAGTACGAGTTTAATATTATATATACGAAATACCTCGGCTTTATTATCTTAATAGATAGTATTAAAGTCAACCCTAAGAAGGTTACTATTATAAAGAATTAGGAAGCTCTAAAGACTATAAGAAGAATACAAGCCTTCCTAGGGTTCTATAACTTCTATAAGAGGTTTATTTATAACTATAATATTATTACTAAGCCTCTAATAAACCTTACTCGTATAGATATACCTTTCTCCTTTAATAAGGCTTATTAGGATACTTTTAAAGAGCTTAAAGCCCGCTTAATGTCGTCTAACCTACTTCGCTACTATAATCTAGAGTAATAGTCTATAATTATGACTAATATATTAGACGGTATTATTACTAGTATTCTCTTTTAATAATATAGAGATAACTAGTACCTTATAGCCTTCTTCTCTAAGACTATAACGCCCGTGGAATATAACTACAAGATATATAATAAAGAAATACTCGCTATTATATAGTCTTTAGACTAGTAGCGCCCTAAACTTTAAGGGACTACTTATTAGATCTAGATCTATACTAACTACTATATATTAGAGTACTTTATATTAACGAAGAAACTCACGAGCTAGTAAGTAAGATAAGCTAAAGCCTTAGCTAAGTACTACTTTATTATATAATATAGATCTAGTAAATAAAATACGAAGGCTAATACCCTTATATATCGAGACGATAAGGTAATATAATAGGATAGGGTTAAGGAGGAATACTATACTAAAAGCTTTCTATCTTAAGATTAAGTTAACCCAAAAGTGCTCTAAGACCTTAGTATTAAAGTTAACTCCCTCTCCCCCCTCTAGAATAATAAAGACAACCTCAACGAAACTAGTAAACTAGTTAAGCGAATTCTACGAGATAATCGCGAAGCCCCCTCTCTATAAGCCCTCTATATATAAGCTAAGCGGGACGATAATGACTTTATATTAGAGGATAAGTTATTATTATATAGTAGACGACTCATAGTCCCTAGTAGCTAGTTATATATAGACCTAATCCGCGAAGCCTATAATTAAGTCTCTATAGTATACCCTAGTAAAGAGAAGACATATAAGCTATTATAACTATAGTACTATTAGAAAAATATATAAAGCGATATTACTTAATATATACGTAATTACTAACCTTATAGACGAGCAAATATACTAAGAGATAGAACCCCTAGACTACTTTACCCTTTACTAGTTCCGGACTACCTATAGTAGTATATAGCTATAGACTTTAAGTTAATGCCTCCCTTAAAATCCGGCTATAATAATATATATATAGTAATTAATAAATTAAGTAAATAAGCCGTTTCTATACCCTACTATAAGACGACTATAGTAGAAGAAATAGCGAGAATATACCTCTAAACCGCCTACTAGTACTATAGCCCCCTAGTCTCTATTATTTCCAATTATAGTCTATAATTCATATTAGTATTTTAGAAGGAGTTTAATAGGATTCTAGGTATAAAGCTAAAACTATTAATAGTATACTACCTATAGACTAATAAATAAACAGAAATCATAAACTAATATATTAACTAACGCTTATACCTATATATTATATACTACTAAGATAATTAGGACGAGTACCTACTAATACTCAATTACACGTAACTCACCCTCCTATATAGCTCTATTAGTATATCCCTATACGAGCTCATTAATAGCCGCCTCTCACGAACCTCTATTAACTAGTTAACTCTAAAGACTAAGCCCTAAGATAAACTAAGTATTACGAAAGCTCGAGAGATTACTAGGTAAATAGAAGATACTATAAAGAGAGGTAAGGAGAATATAGAATAAGTATAAAAGAAGATAGAGAAGTACACTAATACTAAGTATTAACTAATAGACTTTATAATAAGAGATAAGGTATATATATCAACAAAAAATTAGAAGATATAATACCTTAGTTATAAGCTAGACTATTAAATAGCCGGGCCTTACCTAATTCTATACTAAATTAGTAACTCCTATAAGGTTAAACTACCTAAGAGTATTAAAATTCATAATATATTCTTACTTAACTATTTATATAAGGCTATAGATAACTCATTACCTAGCTAGAAGAATAAACCACTACTACTAATTCAAGTTATAACAGACCGCGAGTATAAAGTATAAGAGGTCCTAGCTTCGAAGGTAAAGTAGGGTAAGCTTAAGTATAGGGTTAACTAGGTTAGATATAACGAGGACCTTAACTAGTATCTAATCTCTAACCTAAAATACTCCCCCTATAAGCTACGAGACTACTATTTAGCTAATTAATAATAACTAGGCCTACTAAAGAGACTAGTTAACTAGGTATGAGCCTAAGAGAACGGAATAGTGGACTATAATAATCTAGATAATAATTCTATACTACTTACTCGCTTAAGGACAAGCTTTTTTCAAGGGGGGGAGTAATATTACAGCTATACTATACTAACCCATAGTATCTAGTATCTAATATCTAGTATCTATAGTCACCTAATGTGCCTATACGTGATACGGCTGCACTACTAAGGAAATCTACTCTCTAGGAAATTTAGGACACTAAGCCTAATTAGGCTAAGCTATAAGCGAGAGACTATAAATACTTAAGAGACCTCTACTCGAGCTCTCTTTCCTCCTTAGCTTAGTTTTCTTAATAAATAGCTTTCCTATAAGTGCTCTATTCGTGAGCTCTCTTTATAGGGCTATAATAGAAATAAGATTTATAAGCTTAGGAAGTCTTATAATTAAGATAGAGTTTAAAGGTATATATATTAAAGGAGAGTAGAGCTTTTGGTATATTATTAATAGTATTACTTTATACTATTAGAATAGAATTACTATATCATAAAGAGAAGCTTATTATTATTAGCTTAATATCTATTTAACTAAGTAACCTTTTCTTATTAGTATTAAAACATTACTAGCTATAACCTCCTTTATAGCCCCCCGGGTTACTAGTTACTAGACCCGCTTCTAAAGCTTTTAGACTACTAATTATAAAATAAAGTATTAATATAATAGAATTATTATTTCAATAACTAAGGGTTACTTAGTTATTATTCTAGTAAGTATAGGCTATAGGATAAGTTATATTATTAGGAGGACAAGTTATACTTAGATATTCACTACTAATACCTTTAAGGACTAGACCTCTAAATATTTCAAAAGACTAACTTCTATTATATCTATCCTAGTAGCTATTTATATTTGAAATGTTATACTATAATCCTAGCGCTATATTTAGATTATATATATATTCAAATTATATAATTATACTTATATTAAAAGCATTAGACTTATTAACTATATTTATAATAGCTTAATTAGACGAGAGCTTAATAGATATACTACTAAGGGTACTATTAATAATACTATTAGTATTCAAGGTTCTATTAATAATTCTAAACTAATATATCTCCTTATAAATTCCTTTAATAAGAATAACGCTTAAGAGTACTAAATAATTACTAATGAACTTATAGTATACTAGAAAAATACACTTATTAATTATAATCGTATTACTATTCTAGGTAGCTAGAGCTAGACTAAATTAAGTAGAGGAGAATAATATCGCTAATAGTAAGAGTATTATAACTTTAAAGAATTTTATCTTAACTTAATAATAATTCTAAGATAGTTAATAAAGGGAAGTAAAAGAACTAAGAGTATAAGATATAGAAGAAGGAGGAAAAATGAGTATAGTAGAGTATAATACTCGAGATTATAGTAGAAGATATTATATAAGTTATATTATATCGAAAAAAGATTTATCTTAAACTTAATATTTAGCTTAAGCTAGAAACTACTCCTTTAGATATAACTTGAAATAACTACCTCGTAATAGTAAATAGAGATAGCTCTTATTTTATAGCGATATAGTAATCCTATTTTATAGAGTTAGTAATTCTATATTTAATACTCCTTAGAGATATATTAATATAATATCTTAAATATATCCTTATTATTTAGTCTAAAATTTATCTTACCTAATATTAGTCTATAATTATCCCTTAAAGCCTTCTAAAATTCGAAACTATATATTACTCTATTATAAGCTACTCTTATTTATATAGCTCCTTATACTAGAGTTCTATTAATATAAGTATTAACTTATTAAGCGGAATTTCTCCCCTTATAGACTATAGATAATAAGGAGTTTATTTTACTATATAGAACTATAGTTTACTTATCTTATAAAGGTAATTATAATTATCTTTCTCGAAGGTATTTTTATTATAAGAAATAGTAATCTCCTTACTAGCCCAAATCTTCCTTAAAGCTATAATCTTAACCTCTTTATATAATTCACTTAATATTAAGTAGGTATTTGAGCTATAAGTGTAATTTACGAAATGTGTCAAGCTAAGTATTTTAAGTTAACTCTTATAGTAGTTTAACTCTATAAAACTAAAGTTATCTTAGTTAAGTACTTCCTTTCTTATAAAGCGAGCTTAAGTTCTATACAAATATATAATCTCGCCTCTCTCGATGTTTTTCTATACTTTAAGTATAGCCTCGGGTATAAGTAAGTATTAAGTCGTCCTTAAAACCTCGAATAAGTAGTCTAGTAAGTAAAGATTAATATATTTTCTTATATACTTTTAAAAGTGTTCTTTCTTATTAATTAACACGAGATTATCTAAGAAACCTTTTAGATTAAGAACCTATAATAACTATAAAATAGCTCTCTTAGGATCCTTTTACTTAATAATAATATTTTTTATTATCTAAACTATATCCTTTCGATTTTTGTAAGTTACTAAATACATATAATAGTTCTTCCGAATTATTACCTTAGGGTATACTTATATACTAAATTTAGCTATAATTATTTAAATATATACTAAGCTATCTTATATTATTAATAAGTAAATCTGTTATAATATTATTAAAGTCGTAAAGCTAGTTAAGCGTAATATAATATATAAGTAAGTGAGGAGAAACTTTACCTATATTTTAATAAGTAATAAGTAGAAGTATAAGTAAGACTATATTATATAAATGAGCTAGGGAGTTCTTACTTATAGTAACTAAGGGGTTTTGCTTTAAGACTCTTAGCTTTTAAGTAAATTTTCGAATATAAGTAGCTTTCTCTTTAGATTTTAATATCTTAGTTAAGAGAAGTATAAAGAATTCGGTATAGTATAAGGAGAGACGTATTAAGGTACTAAGGGGAGAATATAAGTTCTTATAGATTTAGCTTACTAATACACGTCCTAAGGGTTTACTTATACTTTAGCTAAATATATATATAAGGTTTTCTATATTATACTACACGTAATACTAAGGCTCCTTACTTAATATAGCTAACTCTAGATTATTAATATAACTAAGGAAGCTATTAAGCTAACTTAGGCTCGAATTAGAGAGAGAGAGGGAGTAAGACGCGTATCTTAGTAGGGGTTATTATAAGCTATAAATCTAGTGAATAGGAAGTCTATAACTAAGTTAAAAGAGAGAGGTAATTATACTTTATCTAAATTATGAGCTGGAATCTAGTAATAGATTTTGTAACGGGTCAAGACCTAATTAATATACTTAGCTAGAAGCCTCGCTTAGGTCACATAATCTTAGACATATCTATAGTTATATAACACGCCCCCTTTAATTAATAGAGTAACCACGCGTCACTTAGGGAGCTCGGACGCCTTAAGGAATATAGTTCCTATCCTCACTTTCCTTTCTCTTCTCTTTTCTCCTTAGAGAATTCTATTTAGTTAATTAAACCACTAGTCTTCTTTATATTAAAGGCTTAGCTCATAATATTAGAATTCTCTCTCTCTTATCTTTACTAACTAGAGATTATATATATACGGAGCTAGAAGTAAGGAGAGCCTAAACCTATATATAGAGGATAATGAAACTTAGAGTAGATAAAGCTAGAAGTAGACCTTAGTTGAAACTACTCGTAAAGCCGACGTATTAGTAAGATTTTAGAGCGTATAAAAGCTAGAAGTAAGGAGAGCCTAAACCTATATATAGACGACGAAGCTTAGAGTAGACGAAGCTAGAAGTAGACCTTAGTCGAAACTACCTATAAAGCTAATATATTAGTAAGACTTTGAAGTATATAAAAGCTAGTAGTAAGGAGTACCTAAAATCATATATAGAAGCTAGAGTACTAGTATACTAGTTAATATTAGAGGTCGTGAGTTCTTTTTAAGCTAGGCTTAAGAAGGGAAACCCACTAGACCCCTCTATTATATAAAGATATAGGAGCGGAACTCCTAGTAATTAGTTAGACGAATAGATAGCTATATAAAGCCGAGATAGTAGACAAAGCGCCTTAGTAGCTACGAGAAGCCTTCGCGGTATAGTCCTAGTAGCTATTAGAGCTAGCGGTATAATAAGTAAACTTAATAGTGAACCCAGTTACATGAATTAATTTAATTAATAAATACATAATAACCCCGAACCCCTCCTAAATATAGACGCTCCCTCTAGTCTATATACCTTAACTCTATATATATCCTTAGCCCCCTACTATAAAACAACTAAAGGCCTACCTCCCGAACCCTAATAAGTTTAATAGGGATAATTTAGCCTATTATCCCTAGTTTAAGAGACTCTTAAGGGCGAAGCTAGAAATTAATAGTAAAGCGATTAGTAGAGAAAGGAAGAAAGTCTAGTATAGATTTAGACGCTTATCTAGAGAAGTAGTAAGTAGGATATACCCCTAGTTAAGATATATATAGAAGGAAGGAGGGTTTATAGTTAAAGGGCTATTTAAGTAAATAGACCTAGCTTTCCGGGATCTAAGGAAGTAGTAGAAGGCCTTAGGAGAATTAAACTAGGTCTAGTAGAAGTTAACTCCCTTAGGCGAGTTCTTAAGCGACTTTAATTACCTAATCCTAGAAGTAGAGGGATAGGGCTAGTAAGATGAGATTAAGAAAGGGTATCTTAAGGCTACTATCTTAATAGAGTTTATAGAAGAAATAGTTAGAATAAAAGAAGAAGAGTTATATAAGGACTATTACTCTTAGTTACGAATAATTAATAACTAACTCATTAAAGTTAAGAGTATAAAGGCCCGCCGTCTAAACTAGCTAAATAAGAGACCTAAAAGCCCTCCCTCTAGTATAACCTCGCCTACTTAGCTAATAGAATAAGAACCTATACTAGGTAACTCACGATAATAGCTAAGGAATATAGCTAATTAGGCCTCCCGTAACGAGATTAATTAATGAAAGAAGGAGAGGCTCTACTTATAGTATAGTTAAGACGACTATTTTATACGCGACTATAGAGTAAGGCTATATTTAAGTACTCCCTCTAGAGCTAGTAAGTAAAGGAAAGGAAAGGAGGAAGAATAGCTAAAGATAAAGAATATAAAGGTATTAAGGGTAGCCCTAAAGAAAGTAAAGATAACTTAGGCGAGAGATAGTAATACCCTAGACGAGAGCTAGAGTAAGAATAAAGGGAACTCGAGCTCATCTAATTCGAGAAAAGACTAGCTTCTAATAAAAGTCACTATTAGAAGTATATAGAGGTAGAGTTAGATTAGAAAGCTTAGAAGTAATTTCGGAAGGATATAAAAGGCCCCCTTTTCTTATATTAGTAATAGTTAATAAAGAGTATTTCATATAAACTCTTATTAATACCGGGTATATAATATATAGAATAATTAATTCTCACTTTACTAGTTAATATAACCTCTAGTATATACTAATTACCCCTAAGTAGATAAAAGCTTTTAATAGGGTAATACTAGAAATAATTAAAGAAGTAATAGTATTAAGTATAGATATTAATAGTCATTACGAATCTATACCTTCCTCTATATAATCCCTAGGATTACTAATTTAGATATAATCTTAGGTATATAGTAGTTATATTTATAAGATATATAGATCTATAGCTCGAGATTAGAACTATTTATCTCATTATTAGAGACCCTAGTATAGAATAGGGTATATAATATACTAACCCCTAAGTTAAGGAAAATAGACTATATATAAGTCTTAGTAGCCTTATTCTCTCACTTAGTAAAGAAGAGTAAGAAAGGAATATAGAAGTCTTCTTAGTTAGCTTAGCTAATATCTAGAAAGCTCTAACCCAGAAAGCGAAGATGGATCCTTATATAAAGCTTCTAGAATAGTATAAGGACTTCCTAGATATATTTAGCCTAGTGAAAGAAGAGAAGCTACTACTACTTTAGGGCTAAAGAGTTAATTACTAGATTAAGTTAGAAGTAGTTAAGGGGAAGGAGCCTATAGTACTATAGGGACTACTATATAATATATCCTAGAATAAGCTCCTAGTATTATAGAAGATACTTATAGAACTATTAGATAAAGGGTTTATCTAAGTAAGCTACTCTCTCACTATAGCCCTTATCTTTTTCATATAAAAGCCTAGTAGAGGGCTATAGTTTTATATAGATTATTGAGGCCTAAATAAGCTTATAAAGAAGGACTAGTACCTACTCTTATTAATCTATAAGACTCTTTGGAATATTAGGAAAACGAAATAGTTCACGAAGCTTAATATTATAGCCGCTTTTTATAAGATTTATATTACTAAAAGAGAAGAGTAGAAGATAACTTTCTATATATAATATAGACTCTATAAATAGCTAGTAACCCCTTTTAGCCTAGCGAATGTCCTAAGCACTTTCTAGAAGTATATTAACTAGGCCCTTAGAGACTTCCTAGATAAATTCTATTCTATATATATAGATAATATCCTAGTCTACTCCTTAGGGTTAAGAAAGGAATACCGTAAATATATATAAAAGGTCCTCTAGCGAATAAAAGAAGTAGGATTATAGCTTAATATTAATAAGTACGAATTTGAGAATAAATTAACGAAGTACTTAGGGTTTATTATAGAAGCTAAGAAGGGCGTTAATATAAACCTAGCGAAGATTAAAGCTCTCCTAAGTTAAGAGGCCCCTAAGTTAGTTAAGGGTATAAGGAGCTTCCTAGGGTTTATAAATTTCTATTAATGCTTTATTCGGGAATTCTTAGAGATTATTTAACTACTCTCTAACCTTATATATAAGGACTAGGTATTCTTATAGATAGACTAAGTAGAGACTACTTTCTAGAAGCTTAAGAAGGTATTTATTTCGGCCCTAATTCTTATATAATTTAATTATAACCGAGAGACTATCCTTGAAATAGACTCCTCCGGGTAGAGTATAAGCGGTGTCCTTATATAAGTTAATAAGGAGGGTATCTTATAACCTTATATATTCTTTTTAAAGAAGAATAACCCTATAGAATATAACTACGAGATCTATAATAAGGAGATACTAGTAATTATTTATTACTTAGAGGAATAAGACATAGAATTAAGAGTATATATTAATTCGAAGTTTATATGGATTATAAGAACCTAGAGTACTTTATAATAGTATAGAAGCTTATAGAATAGTAAATAAAGTAATCCCTAATCCTCTCGTAATATAATTTTAAGATCTCATATATTCTAAGGAAAGATAATAAATAAATAGATATACTCTTAAGATAGGAATAAGACTTACTTACTAGGAAGAAAATAAACGTTAGTAGTTAAGGATACTATAACTACTAAAACTAGAGACCCTAAGCGACTTCCCTAAGGATATAATCCTTATAGTACTAGTATAAGTAAGATAATAAATTAAGAAGAAGCCTATTCTAGTCTTAGAGCCTAGTTTAGAAGATTAAGACTAGAGTATTAAGGGAAGAGATAGGATAAGGTATAGGTCCTCGAGGAGTAAGAGACTCTTCCTAAGCTAGCTTAAGAAGCTAAAGTCCGGGAGAAGACTACCCTAGTAGGGGTAAGTAGGGTAATAAGCAGAAAATCGTACCTAAGATAAGCTTAAGAAGCTATAGTAAGACACCTAAGAGGGGACGAGCTATATTAGGTAATAGTCGAAGTAATATAGGAGGAGAAATATATATTCCTATCTAGCTTAAAGATTAAGGTATTAATAAGGGAGTACTTACTATCCTAGTTAGGATAATTACTATTCTAGGGGTAATAATAGGTTCTAGACTCAGAAGAGCTCTATATAGAACTAATTTAGTAGACATATAACTCAATTTAGTATAGTTACCTAGGACGAGATATTATAGGCGCTTTCCTTATATAATAATCTTTTAGCTAAATATATTAAGGTAAGTATATTAGTTTATACGAAACTATAATACTTATAGAAGAAATAAAGTATAGAGGGACTATTATTAGGGTTCCTAAAGCCCCTCCTTATCCTAAGTTAGATCTAGTAAGAGATCTCGATTAATTTTATAATAGAGCTCCTATTAAGCGAAGAGTATACTAATATAATAGTTATTATAGACTACCTAGGAAAGGGAGTAATACTTAAGGCTATAAGGGATATTATAATAGAGATAGTAGCGAAGTAGTTCGCGAAGACCTATTATTATTAATATAGTCTCCTAAGGGCTATAGTATTAACCGAGGGGAAGTAGTTTATAGGAGTACTATAGGGAAGGGTATATAAGCTACTAGGGATCACTTAACGACTATCTATAGTATATTACCCGAGATAGATAAGTCTATAGAGAGAATAAATTAGATAATTAAGACCTTCCTCTATACCTTTATAGATTACGACTAAGTAAACTAGGTAGGCCTCTTACTATATATTAAACTAGTAATTAATAACTGGGATACTACTTCTATAGGGGTTAGCCCCTTCTTTCTATCTACGGATACTATATAGAGCTAGTCTAGCTCTAGGATAAAGTTAGCGAGGAAGGTAAAGGAGTATTACTTATCTAGATAATAGATAATATTATATATAAGCTCCGCGATACCGAGAGTATACGTAAGCTATAATAGTGATAGCTTAATAGCTTTAGGAGGAAGTAATAAACTAGAAAGAGACTAAGCCCTAGAGTTTAAGGTTAGGGATAAGGTATAACTTAACCTCTAGAATATATAAAGGATAGACTAACTAAGAAGCTTAACGTGAAGTATACTAAGTATATAGTAGTAGAGGCTATAGGGAGTTATAGTTTTCGGCTTAATATACCTCCGGGAATTCATAATATATTCTATAGTAACTCCTCTAGCTAGCTATAATAGACCTACTACTATATTAGTCCTAAGACGACTCGTAGCTATAACTATAGCTTATAGGAGACGAAGACGAGTATAAAATCGAGCGGATCCTCGATAAGAAGTATATAAGATAAGGCTAGGGAGTCTTAAGGAAATTACTTATAAAATAGAAGGGCTATACCTGCCTTATATAAGAGCCACGCTCTATACTAGAGGAGATATTAGCTTTAGAGGCTTAGGAAGAGAGTATTAGATAAAAGGAAGTTTTACCCACGTATTTATAGGCTAATATTTACGGGTAAGGAGGGGGGTAATATAATAGGTTAAGACCTAATTAATATATTAGCTAGAAGCCTCGCTTAGGTTATATAATCTCAGACATATCTATAGTTATATAACACGCCCCCTTTAGTTAATAGAGTAACCACACGTTACTTAGGGAGCTTGGATACCTTAAGGAATATGGTTCCTATCCTCGCTTTCCTTTCTCTTCTCTTTTCTCCTTAGAGAATTCTATTTAGTTAATTAAACTACTAGTCTTCTTTATATTAAAGGCCTAGCCTATAATAATTGTCTTCTTAGGCTATATCTATAGCTAAGTCGTAGTATTAGTAGTAGTAGAAATAGGTATAGTTATAGGAATTAAGGTAGTTAAGAGGGTTTTCGCGATATTTTTATAGAATAGAAAGTTATAAATTCACTCTTATCTTAGCTTTATAGATTCACCTCTCCCTAAGCGAACTACTCTAGTAATAAGGTATATTATAGTATAATAAAAGGGAGGTTTTTACCTATTTATAGGGAAGGAATATAGTACTAAATCATATAACTAAATAAAGGGAATATACTTTAGGTTTAGATAAAACCTAGAAAATATCTAGTTCTTTCTTCTCCTCCTCTAGATTCTAGAACCCTTATACTAGGGTTTATTATTATTTGGGTAATTCTCGTTAAACTTATCCTCTTTTATATATCTAATCTAGTAATTTAGGTAGACGAGAGGTCTTACTTTATCGGGATTTTGCTTATAGAATCTTCGGAGTTCTAGAGTAGAGTTCTTAAAGTTTAATAAAAGATACTATTTATTATCTATATCTTATCCCTTCTATTCTACCTTATAGTAGAGTTTACTATAGAGTATCCTAGAAAATAGGATCTTCTTAACCTCTTATTCTAGTCGCTATTTACCTTTATTAAGTCTAGCTCCTCGTTCGTCTAACTAGGTAAAGGGTTACCTAGGTCCTTATGAAGTCTATTTATATAGAAGATTAGCTATATCTTATAGGATAGTAGGAGGTCTAGTTTATAAGAATAGTTAACTATTTTAATAATTCTAAATAGTCTAGCGAGAGGGTAGTCTAGCTTATCTAATAGTTAGTTTATTTTCTATATCTTTTTAATTATATAGACTATATCTTCTAGACTAAAGTCAAGTTCTCGCTATTTCTTATTAGCTTATTTAGCTTATTATTCTTAGGCTTTAGCTATATATTACCGGGTATAAGTAATTACTATATCAATTCTCTTAGCCTATTATTATACTTCCTCGCGATTTAGTTTCTCCCTTAGTACCTTAAACTTCATAGTTAAGAGTATCTAATCGAAGTCTAGTTAGGGTTCATACCTATAGTTAATTATTAAAGGTAATAAGCTAGTTAATTCATAAAGGCAAGCGACGCTAGCGGCGTTAAGTACTAGAAGTAGATCTACCTAGTTATCCTAGAAGTAGTTCATAAAGGAGTATAGTCGGGTATTAATTATCTAGTTAATAATCTCTATCTAGCTATTAGTTTAGGTGTGTTCTGCCGTTAATAGTTTTAGTTTAGTCCTAGTTAATTTCAATAGTTTATCTATAAAGTCCGAGATAAATTAAGGGCCTTAATTACTAGTAATAGTTAAGGGGGAGCCCCTAAATCGCTAGATATATTAGTAGAAGAGGCCAGCGGTAGTCCTTATAGTAGCGTTCTTTATAGTAGGTAAGCTAAAATAGTATTTAGATAGCTAGTCGACTATTATAAAGATATTATTATATCCTTTACTCGTCGAGCCGAGGCTATAGAAGTCTATTAATAAGTCGTCCCATATCCTTAAGGGGACTAGTAAAGGGTATAATAAGCCGAGTGTCTTATCCCTTAGTTTATAGGATCTCTAGTATTTATAGTAGTTCACTATAAACTAGTTAATGTCTACTAAGAGGCTAGGCTACTAGTAGAGCCTTTTTACTAAGATCTTCGTCTTATTCCAACTAAGGTAAGCTATAGTTATTATACTATAGATTTACTATAAGAGTCTTATTCGCAAGTAGTTATAGCTATTTAGTACTATAAGCTTCTTACTATAAAGTAAGTAATCTCTAGATATCTCCTATAAGTTAGTCTTATTACGAGCCTTCTCTTAATTATCCTCTAAAGATAGATCTATATAATTTACTTATATAGCCTCGTTTATAACTATTAGTTCATCGATTCCTCTAGGCTTTAAAGGGGAAGGGGCAGGGACTAATTCATTAATAGTAGTGAGGATTATACTAGGATAGAAAATTACACGTGTCTTTTTAGCCTCTTTAGCCTACTTCTATATAGTCGTGAGCTTATCCTTTCTAGATAATATATTAGTAATCGTATTCTCTTTACTTAACTAGTAAGTAATCTAAAAATAGAATAATAATAAGATATTTATTTATTATATCTATTACTTATTTAGGAGCTTCTTTGTCCCAAAGTACTTAAGTGCCTTATAGTCTATAATAATAAGGAAAGTAGGTAGACTAATTAATTCTACCCGCTATTCTTATAAGCTTTAGATAATAGCAAATAGTTCCTTATTATGGATTTCGTAATAAAGCTAGGTGTCCTTAAGAGCCTTAGAATAAAAAGCGACGGGGTACTACTATCTGTCCTTAGTACTTTTCTAGGTTAGTACCCCTATAGTAGCTAGGTCTAAATAGTTGGTTTCTAGTTAGGTTTCTTAATTATACGGAAATAGAGTAGTATAAGTACTAAGATAAGTAGCTCTCTAAGGCTTTAAAGGCGTCTCATTAATTCTTATTAAGTATAAACTTTAGTAGTATATCCTTTTCTATTAAATAGTTCAAGGGGTAAGAGACCGCTTATAAGCTTATATAAACCTCTAGTAGAAGTTATAAAAGCCTAAGAATAACTAAACCTCCTTTTTAGTCGTAGGAGGGTCCTAATCCTAGATAATAGTAGTCTTAGTAGGGTTACCTAGATACCTTAATTAGAGATAATAAACCCTAGGAATATCGTCTTTAATATCTTAAACTCGTACTTATAGATATTAACCTATAATCCGGTATCCTCGAGTTTCTATAGGACTATTTAGATATATTATTAGTATTCCTTCTTATTCTTAGAAAAGATTAGGACATTATCTATATAGGCTAAGTAGAAGTTATCTAAATAATTAATTAGGATAACGTTTATATATCTCTAGAATATTATAGGACTATTATAGAGCTTAAATAGTAAAACCACTAGCTTATAGGATTTATACCTCGTCTAGAAGGCTACTTATACTATAGAGCTTAGCTCTATTAGGATCTAGTTAAAGGCGTATTAGATGTCTAGTTTAGTAAATACTAATAATTATGCTAAATAGTTAAGTATTTTAGTAATAAGTAGTAAAGGGTAATAATCCTTCTTCGTTAAGGTATTTAATTAATAATAATTAATATAAAAGTATAGACTATTATCTTTTTTCTTAATAAATAAGATAAGTAATAAGAAGAGGGAATTAGATAACTTAATAAAGCCCTTCTTTAAGTTCTCGATTAAGTACTCCCGTATTTTTCCTTATTCTAAGGAGCTTATTTTATAGAGGTAAGCTGCCCTTATTAAGGGGTCCGGTTTATTAAAGTAGAGTTTATAGTTAAATAGTTAAGACTATAATAGGTATTTACTACTTTTCGCGAGAAAGCACTAGCTATATTATTTAGCTAAGGAGGTAATATTATCTAAAGCTCTTATAACTCCCTAGGGTTAAAGAATAAGATATTACTAAGGGTATCTTATTTATCTATATCTAGAGTATATATAAGGTTATGGGTTTAAGCTAAATACCTAGTAAAGTAGGCCTTTAGACACTTAGTAACTATTAATAGGGACGAGTATTTCCTTAGTTTCTAATCTCGTTTCTCTAGCTTATAGTTAATCTCATTAATAGTAATAGATTCGACGTAATTATTAGGATCCTTTATACTAAGTTAGAAAGCTACTATACTAATGAAGTATATAGAATAGTCTATTAGTTCGTTTATTTCAATAGTATTAAGGTTTAATTCCTCCTTTCTAGCCTAGTATTTAGCTTTTCGGGTAAGGAGGTCTTATAGAGGAGTGAGGGATACTATTCTATTACTCTCTAGTTCTTCTCTACTTGTCCTCTTTAAGACCTAAGTTATAGTGTCTCCTAGTTATCTAAGCTAGTTCTACTAGTAGTTTAGTAATATACTATATTTAGTAAACTATTTCCTTCCTAGGATTATATTATAAGAACCTAAGTTAGTGGATAAGAAGTATTACCGGGTCTAGAGGTATTAGTTAATTTCTAGGTCTACTTTAATAACATGTCGAATAGCCTCACTAAGTTATCTATTAAATCCTTAAAGGGGGACGGGATCTTAAAGTAAGTATATAAGTATAGTACTCTAGTTAAGGGGCGGATATACTTTTAGTTAATTAGAGTATACGTGTTTACTCCGGTATTTACTAAGTACTAGAAAGTTATAGTATTTCCCTTCTAGTAGACCCTATATTCGACTAGAAACTACTCCCTACTAATAAGTTAAGTGAGGTCTACTAGTTCTTAGTAGACCTCTTACTCTAGGAGAGCTACCTTTATACCTAGAGCTAGACTTTTCCTAAGTTATTATTATTAGATTCCTCTTTAGATAATAGATAGGAATTATATTCTATATTATTTAAGTCTAGTTCACTTATCTTATCTAAGTAGTCTTCCTTAAGGTAAGTAACTTTATAAGTATTTAGGTAGTCTTTCTTAATATAGCTAGTCTTCCTATATAAGTAATAGTTAAGCGTCTTAGGCATTTCTAGCTTCTTCTCGAATTCCCGGTAAACTAGCTCCCTTAGTTATAAAAAGGCTAGTTAAGTCATTTATTCTATTAAGCGTGAATTAGCGGCTTACCCCTAATTACTCCCGTTCTTCCTAGTTCGGGGAGTAATATAGTAGCGAATTATTTCTATTAGGTGGTTTTTTCTAGACTACTAGTTCTTAATTAAGAGAAGCTTATTCTCTTATTTTATATACTATTTAGTAAGATCTCTAGATATATTAAACTTCTTATCCCCGAGGCTCTTAAGTAACTCTAAGTTTATCTTATCTATTAGATTATTATACTAGTTATTCGTCGATTTCCCTAGTTTAGTTATAAGCTAAGTAAATTTAGCCTAGAATACCGGGAACGCTTTATCTCCTTATTAAAGTCATTAGTAGTCCTTTTTTACCTCCTAGTATTCTATTTCTTTGCTTTTACTATAGGCTTATTAGAGGATCTTAAAGATTTATTTAATTAATGAGATTTATCTAACTAAACTAGGTTCTAGTTAATTATATATAAGGTCTCTAGTATCTCTAGTAACTAGTTATACTATATAGGTAATCTTTAGAGGTTTACTATTAAACTTAATAGAGTTCTATATTAATTTATTCCTTATATTAAAGACCTAGTTATTAATCTAATAGTTATCCTTACTAGTAAATAGGGCAAGATCCTTAATTCTAATAAGTCGGGGTCTATTACTATAACTAGGTAATACTAAGCCCTAATATTACCCTCTAAAGAGTTCTCTTATTAGGGAATATTAACTTTCCTAGATATCTACCTACTTATTCCTTTATTTCGCTATATCTAGCTAGATAGTTCTCTCCTTTTCGCGAAGCTAGTTAGTAATTACTTCTAATTCATTAATTTTATTATTTAGCTAATTAATATAAACATGAGCTTTCTAGCTATAGTCTACTTATTAGTCGAGTATATTATAGTATTCGTTAATAAGGTCTTCCCTAGCTATTAATTTCCTTTATTTAATAGGTGTCTTAGGCGTATCTATACGAATCTATACTTCCTTATTAGCTAATTATATCTTTATGTCATTATTAGGGAAGGTTCTATACTAGGCCTCCTAGTATTAGTGATCTATAATATTAAAGTCCTACTCCTTTATTCCATTATACTAGGGCCTTTTACTAGCTATACTAAAGGTTTCTATACTTAGCTTAAGGTTATCTAAGTTAGATAATCCGGGCGTATTATCTATTAAGGCTATACCCTAAAGGGGTTCTAGTTATCTAAGATTAGCTAACTAAAACCGATTATTAGCTCTCCTTATTTCAAATCAGCGAGCTAAAGCTAATTATTATCCTTTTTTGTTTTAGATTAGTAGACTAGACTAATCCTTCCTTAGGTAAGGGTAGAACTATTTCTTTCTCTCTCGTTAGTTAGCGAGGGGTATTATTTAGTCTAGCTAAGGGTCTAACTCCAAGGTTAGCTAAGTTATAGAGGATAGGGATGTCGTCTATTCTAATTAAGGGCCGGACTCTGAGATTAATTAGGTTATAGAGGACATTAATTCCTCTTTATTTTAAGTTAGTGGAATAGTACTAACTATCATCTTTCTTTATTTTAAATTAGTGGACTATAACTAATTATTATTCTTCTTTTCTTTAAGATTCAGGAGGAACACCGAATATTAAGGGTAGTATAGCTATCTTCGCCTCCTAAGGACATAGTACCCTAGTCCTTTATCGAGAGTATTGCTATCGCCTCTATAGGCTAGGTTAAGTGAGCTTAGTATTATATAATAGCGAGATTAATATAATAGTCGAGGCTTAAGGTTCAAAGAATCTCATATATTGAAAATACTAAGCTAAGGGGTAAAGAAGGGAGGAGTCCCTTGACCTTTAATAGTATATTACTAAGATCCTTAGCTTAGTCCCGCGTTTCGCCCCTGGTTCCTAATACCTAGCCCCTGGCGGATTATATAGAGGTGCCATCCGTTACAACTTCCTCTTATATATTATAACTCGTTTAAATATATACCTATAACTAGAGGAAAGGGCCGGGCGAAAGTATAAAGGGGAAAAAGGCGGGTTATGGTTATAGTCTATAAGAAGGAGAGGGAGGATTTTAGTTAGATAAGAAAGGGAGCCGTAAATAGACTACCGGGAATACTAGTTAATATCTAGACATATAACTATTTATACGTAAGAGGGGGCCTAGGATAAGAGGACCTAAGGCGACTACTATTTATCTAGAAAGCCTTTTATACGAAGATATATATACGAGATAGAGGGACCTAGGGTATTTATTTCTTTCTTTCTAAGGTAAGAAGCCGGATACCTATCTAGGGAAGACTATAGGTTATAATAGAAAATAATATAGAAGTAGAGGGGAGTTTTACTAGTTTCTCCTCTTAAAAAGCTGACCTACTACTTTATATAGGCCTCTAGTCTATATAGGCCGTGCTATATAGTTGAAATCTAATAAAGCACGTTAAAAGGAAGGGGAAAAAAGGAAAAAACGCTGTCATCGCAGATCTCATAATCTGCTTGGGGCCGGTAGAAGGGTTCACTAGCCAAACGCCTAGACTACCTAACCGCCCACTTACCCCACTAAAAAATTCGAGAATTTTCCAAAATGCTTAAAAAATTCTGAAAACTCACAGGATTACTCTCCTGAAGTCGCTGATCACAAATATCTACTTGATTTTATAATTCTATGCCGTTGTTGTGGTGAAATCACGGTTTGGGCAGTTGGGGGGTCTGGGCGTTTCGCTAGTGAACCTTTCTATCGCGCTTAAAGGAGGAAATCCTGACACCCTTGGGCTGCTTTCTGAGCATCGTCGAGTCAACTTTTCCTTATATCTTTCTCGTTTATGCGCTGAGTTGGAAGGAGGAGGAGCAGATAGCAATGGAATATTGTCTGTATTACTTGGGCTCTTGCAAACGATCTCTTGCTTCGTCGGTTAATATTCGGAACCTGACTATTCGTCGGAGAAATAACAGGCCGATTTTTGGCCTGTGCGCACAACACCAAAAAGTAAACAAAACAACCAAAACAATCAACCTATCTGCCAACTCTACAGCTATCAATGGCTCGAATTAGGTCACGCAAGTCGCAGGCGCGTCATTTCACACCTCCTCCTGATCTTTGTCACATACGAAAGCTAAAACACCCCGTACGCCCTCCCGTTGTGGTGTTTTATGGGCTAAGGCCTTTTCCCAAGAGCTTGGTATCCCCATCAAGCAAGAGACAATAGAGAAGGTTACAGGCGTTCCTCCTCGAGTCCAAACCTGAATCCTTGCTTCAAAACAAGCCTAAACTCTCCATAATCAACCAGATTCTGGCCCTGATCCACGCGGTAGAAACAGAGCTATCACACATCAGGAAACAACCGCAATTTGTGATTATATCAACGATGGGACTGTCCCTCTTGATGATCGGGGTGCGCCATGTTAGGATATTGCAAAGGAATCTGGTGTTGTTCTGCCAAATACTACCCATTTCAAGCCTCCTGGCAGCCGTACGGTTCAACCCCAAACCATCCAGCGGGCGTGCAAAGCCAACCACGATATAATTAACGCGGTCTAGAAGGAATTGACAGACGACCAAGCAACAGCACGGCGAGTGTGGTGCGCAGATCAGTTAAAAATACGACCGCATTCAAAGGACTGGAAGGATACAGCAGTTTGTGATGAGTTCCATTTTGGAATCGGCCAAGAAAAAGCAAAGCGGGTGAAACGGATCAAGGGTCGTCAGCATTGATGTTCACGCCCATTGGTCAATACGAGCGGTTTAGGAATCGAGCGCTACGATTAATCAATGGGGACCCACTGTGGCTTCCGATTAATCAATAGGTAAGGGAATACGATTCGCAAGCTATAGTGGGTCCCGATTAAGTAATCGGGACCCCGATTACCTAATCGGGTAATATTGAGGTCTCGGGATCAGTAAAACAGTATATATTAGAATACTGTATCCAAATCAAGCTTTACTATACATGCCTCCCACTACGTCTAGCCACCCTAGCCCTTTTTGGTGCCCTTCCCTCCACCTGATCACCTGATTCTCCTCTAGCTCCATTCTCACTAGCTCCATTCTCACGTGCTTGCTCCTCAGCTACTCTCTTTACAGATGCCCTCTCAGCCTTCTGAACTGACATAATTGAACCACGATTATTCTCCTTTGCTACCGCTTTAGGGAGAGTGATTTTATCCCTCTTGTGGGCCGTACTAGTAGTAGGTAAATCAGGATAAGTTGATTGGGAGGTGATTTTATTGAGGGTACTATGCAGCTAGAGAGTAGTAAGCTCACTATACTTAGTCGTTAAGTAGTAGCCCTATTTTTAATTAGCTTTATTAAGAGTATACTTAGAAACATATACCTTTAGAGTCTTTTCCAGAACTCTTACCGTAATTCTAGCTATTTCCGTACCGAATCTATATTGCTTTGGGATCTAGAGGGTTATAATCTCTTGAATATCATATTCAAGAGCCTTGGAATTCGCCCTCTTTACTATATTCTCCTTCTGTTTTCTTATATACTCCGCAACCCTCTTAGTTAGTTTAGATAAAATTATCTCCTTAGCTACTTCCTCTTATTCAGCTTCCTTATTAACGAATAAGCTATCCTCTCTACCCTCACTATTCTTATTACTCTTAACCTCCCCTCCTAGGGCCGCACGTGCACGGCGAGTAGTCTCTTTGTGGCCTTAGAAATCAGTAGGTGACTTCTGTCTAAACTAGACCTTATATAGTGTATTTCCCTTAGGAAGAGCTAATGTAGCTGTGGTATTAATTACCTATACGATTAAAGGAAGTAACTATATCCACGACTAGATACTAGTATCCGCTCGTGTAGCCCGTAATCGTTTCTTGAAGGTTTAATTAGCTACTTTAATAGAGCCTTGAGATTAAGGGTAATAAGCTCGTCCGCGAATAATCTTTATCCCTCTCTTCTAGTAAACCTCAATTACCTTCCCCTTAAACTCACCCCTATTATTATAGGCTAGAATAGAAATATATCCATTATTATTTAGCTATTTGATAAGCTCGTCTACCGCTTCATCCATAGTCTTAGCCTTAAGCCCACGGATCTATACGAACTTAGAAAAGTAGTATTTCAATTACTAGATCCACGTGTATTCTCCGTCCGGATCATGCTATAATAGTATTAGTGTTGTATGGCTATAGGCATGTGATCTCTGTATATAGTCTAGTGCGATCGGTTCGCTTAGTTAGGATCTGTGGGACTTATTCCTGAAGATCTCACGCTTCACTATAGTCTTTTTCTAGCCAGCTTTAAATTAACTCTTTTCTATGAGAAATACTACTCCCTACTCTGCGATCTTTACGTGCATTAATTAGTAATACTATAGTATTAATGAAGTGTAGCTAAAAAGGTTCGGAATTTACGAAAATCGTAGGAAAAGCTTAAAAACGCACGAAATATAGGAAATGCAGGAAATGCAGGAATATAGGGGTAAATCATATGACTTAGGGGGCACTTACACGAAAATCCATTAAATCCAGAACCATACGCTCGCTAGGATAATGAGATTAGATAGGTGTAACCCCCTTAGTATTCTTCTGAGCCTTCTCTTTATTACAGTGAGCACAGCGGGCACTTATCTAAGCGTGGTCGTCACGGGATAGGCCATGCTAGATTCGTCTTACATACTCAAATATAGTATTAAAGGCTATTATATAATTAGTATAAAAATTAGTAAATTCAAGAGGTACTTACCTGGATATATTAATTTTTCATGAATAGTAGTCAAGATCTCAAAGGTATTATTATAGTAGAGAGTATAGCGAGCTGGAATAATCTCATTAAGGCGAGTATTATAGTATTCCTTACGATATACCTAATTATCCTGAAGCTTATATAGCTGGGATTCATGTATAATATTAGCTTAGTAGCGTTTCTCTACCTTTGTTCTACTAGGGAGCGAGGTATTAGGATTTTGTAACCACTATCTAATATCTATACGTTTCCTAGTAGTAAGAATTTTCTTACTACCGCCTTTAGTAAGCCTTTAATCCCACGTAGCTTCGTCTTTAGTGGACTAATTATTAGTAGGCTCTTTAGTAATAGGGGAGGGCAAGAACTAAGTACTAGAAGAACGAGCCCCTGGAGTAGTAATATTAAAATATTGCTCTACTCGCCTATATATACGTTCACGAGGTGTACGTGGGGATAGGGATAAACGAAGGGTTAAAAGAGACATTATAGAAGTAAGGTAGTAATTAAGAGGTATATAGAATTAGTGGTTTTACTTAGAAAGCTATTACTTGTGCTATGAACTGTGCTATAAACTGTGTGCTGTGAACTATATGCTATGAACTATATCTAGGTAGTAAAAAGGGAGCAGAGGCCCTATATATATCTAGAAGCTCTAGAGAAGTGTCTTTACCCCTATTATATACTAAGAACTAAAGGGTTTCAGCTATTAGTTTTGAGGATATATTATTATATACTAAAAACTAAAGGGTTTTAGTCATTAGTCTTGAGGATATATTTATTATATACTAAGAACTAAAGGGTTTTAGCCTCCTTACGCCCGAAACCTCAATATTATGCAATTAATTAATAGGATATTTGATTAATTAATTAGCCCTCCGATTAATTAATAGGGACCCACTGTGGCTTGTGAATCGTATTCCCTTACCTATTAATTAATCGGAAGCCATAGTAGGTCCCTATTAATTAATCGTAGCGACCGATTAATCAATTTCTCGTATTGACTAACTAGCGTGAACAATTCTTCCTATGATCAAAGACGACCTTCTCTCTCGGGGTCTAACCCTCATTCAAGACGCTGATTCAGCTCACACTTGCAAAGCTACTACTGCCTGGATATAAAAACACGGTCTTTCTATTATCACTCTACCTGGCGTTTCTCTTGATCTGTCTATTTTGGAGTTAATAGCGAATCCTATCAAGAGGAAGTTTCATGCCCGGCGGTGTATAATAGATCAAGACGCATTGAAGCGGTTTACGGAGGTATTTAATGATTAATTGGATCAAAAAACAATCTAGCACTATTACGATTTCTATACAAAGAGGCTTTGGGACTATGAGCGGGCTGAAGGTCAAATGACGAGTTATTAGATATGTAACAAGAATTGAGCCATGACGTGGCCTGGGAGCTCTTGATATAGCGAGCCTAGTCTGCTGGCCTCCTAGTAGTTACCCTTACCTATAGTATACACGGGTGTAGCGGATGATTAGGAGAGAAAGAGGTGGTTCTATTAAAGATCCAAAGCTATAGAAGGAAGGAGAGTAAGGGAGAGGTCAGAGTATATCCTCACGGACGTGTTACAGGTCTGGTTTCAGACTACATCCCTTATAGGTAGTCCGTAAGGGTCCGTGAGGACTGTGATCACGTGGCTAAGGGACAGGCCCGTGACATATAGCATGTGAAGCAGCCTTGTAGCTCAGCCTTAGACTTTATCCTTAGCCTCTATACAGGAATTCCTAAGTTCTTAGGTAATTACTTTAATATTATACACTTAAATGTAATTAATACCTAATACTTTTTAAATTTACTTAGCCTTATTAAGTATAAATATAAGTATTTTAGCGAAAATCTTTAGCTAATAATTAGCTACACTAACTTGTACTAACCTTATATAAGCCAGACATATTATTTACTTTATAAAAAGTCTCGCTAATAATATTTAATATATAATCTAATTAGTAAAACTAAATAACTTTATATCTAACCTATTATAATAAGCTAGCTATAATAATATCAATTAAATAACTAATTGCTTTATATATAGAGAGAATAACTTAAAGAGAAGAAAGGAAGGGATCTCTGTCCTATATAGACATAAGTTAGTGCTTATTATCTCTAGTTACTATGGCAACTAATCACGTATAGCGATAGCTTCTAGTCGAGCACTATTCTAGGGGTAAACCCTTATAATACCCCCCTCCTACTCTATATTCAAGCTTCCCTAGCGGGATATCTGCTTATTAGTACACTAAGTAGTCTCCTTTTTCTACTAGTAGGGGTATAGCTCGCTACTTTTTGTGCTTCCTATTTATCTAGGGTAGTAGTGTCCTCTAAGGCCAACTACAGCTCCTAGGTTAGTTTATTATACGAGATCCATTTTACTAGATAATAGAGTCTCTAGCCTCGTCCTCGTACTCGCTTCTCGTCTAGGATCTCTTCTATCTCGTACTCCTCCTAGTTTCCTATAAGAATAGGGCCCATTTAGGTATTCTCTTACTTTTGAGATAAGAAAGAGTCTATTACTACTAGCTTAAATAGTTTACTATAGAAGACGTCATATATCTCTAAGAGAGTATCTAGATGAAAGCTATATAATCTTAATGCTTTAAGGATAGTATACTTAGTATACTTAGTATCGAGCTTCTTTATTGAGTAATTTGTCTTAATATTCTCTAGACTTAGTATAACCTTGTCCCTAACTTTAAACTAGGGAGCTTATTACTAGTAAGTGTTTATTATATTCTCTTAATCTTATTACGCTATTACTATTACTATTTGAGCTTATTCCGTAGCTTACTTAAGCTTTCGGACTATATTATTAGCCTTCTAGATTAGTGAGAGTTACTCTCCCTTAGCTTCTTCTCCGAGTTCCGTGTATAGTTCTAGTATATCTATATAGTAGCTATAGGTAAGGAAGAATAGACTAACTCTCATTAATACTACTTCTCGATTATTAATAACTAGTTCTATAGAGGGTAGTATTAAGGCTTAGTTATCTTAAGTATAATCCACGAAGTACTAGAAGTAGGTTTTTATTATCTAGTTCATTTTCTCTATTACTCTATCTATTTCCGGACTAAACGCCGTCGATAATCTACGAGTAACTCCTAGTAGTTAGTAGATTCGCTTCTATAAGGCGCTTACGAACTATACTCCTCTATTAGATATAATAGCTCTTAGAAACCCGTACTAGTAATAGTAGGTATTAATGAACTATTTAGTAACTATCTCGACCTTAATATCCGAGAGGGCTTTAAGTATTACTCCTTTTCCTAGCTTATTTATTACTACTATTAAATTAATATAACTATAGCTCTATAGTAGCTCGACGACGAAATCTATTAATAACTCTTACTAGATCTTATCCGGAATTAGTAATAGCTTCAAGAATCCTTACTTCCTAATCCTCTAGGCTATATTCTAGTAGTATTCGTTATAATTCCTTATAAACCTCTAGATATTTTCCGATATTCCTAATTAAAAGAACTTCCGTAATACTAGGACACTAGTTTACTCTCTACTCGAGTAGCTAGTTAATACTAAATCGTGAGCTGTTTATATTAGTACTATATAGAAGAGTTCACTATTAGGAGCCTAAAAGTGTTCTCGGAATTATAGTACTCCTGAGGGTAATAGTAAGCACTCACTAATCGAGACTAGGAGCTTGAGTTTTAATAGAAATAACTAATCTCCTCGTTATACGGCCTCTAGTATAGATATATAGACTTAGTCCTATATTCTAGCCTCTATCTAAAGAGTATCTAGTATAATAGAGTCATTTATTATAGCTCGGGCTTCCTAAGATAAGCTTAATAAGTGTAACGATATTCTACCTTATTACCTAACTATATCCCATATCCTATGTCCTACATGTCCCATGTCCTATGCTACCACGTGACGCGGCCGCTTCACTAAGGGAATCTAGATAGAGTATACCTGGGGAAATTTAGGAAGCTAATCCCTATATAGACTAGCGTATTATAGGGTGTATATATACTCCTATAACCTCCTATATTCTAGTCTTCCCTTCCTTAGCTTTTAGTCGTCTTTATAAGGGACCTTCTACTTTGCTTTCTAAGCCCTAAATACTATACTCGTAATAGTATTTAAAGCTTATTCCCTTTAATCCTATAGAGGATTTCAAATAAACCAAAATACCCCTATTTAACTCTAAATAAAGGCACTGTCACGATTACGGAACCTTAGAATATAAGCTAAAGCTTTAGAATAATAAGAGCAATGAACTACTCTAGACCCTTATATACTAGTAGTATATTAGAAACCCCCGAAAAAAAAACCCGAAAATCGAAGAATCTTATTAAAGGCTATTCTTTAACTAAGTCTTATAGCGATAGGCACTCATAGGCTAGTAACTTAACTACTAATAGCAAGCCCTACCTTTAACCTCGTAAGCCTTATATATACGCTAGTAATAAGACTACTAGGGAGGATATATTAGAGGAAAAGTGTAATAGGTCAACTTTCTAGGACCCCACGTGACTAGGAAGGATATCGACTTCTTAATAAGCTCCTATTAGATTAGGTTATCTCGTTAGTAGCCCTTCCTAATCTAAACGCCTCATCGATATTCTAGGAGGCTTTACGGACGAATCTATTAAGGAAGAGTACTCCTTATTTATTAGAAAAGTCCTAGATATATACTACCTAATTACCTCTCATAATCTAAATAGCTAGTTCAAGGACTCTACTAACCTCCTCAAGGATATTAACCTAATTATTAAGAGCTACCGAGATACTACAATGAAGCTAGCTAAATATAAGAAGAGATATAGAGATACTAAGGGTGTTTTTGAGAATATAAAGCTCTAAAACACTAAGCTCGAGGCAGATATTAAGCGCTATACTATACTCCTTAATCGACTTATACTAGTACTAGCTACTCCTATATAAGCTCTAGAAGTAGCCCCTGAAATCGACCCTCGAAGCTATAAAGGATCCCCTGCTCCGTATATACTATATAGAGCCCCTAGAGTAGTTATCCTACTAGACTTAATCCTCTTTTATAGAGATTATATGGTTTTCGACGACTAGCTAGTCCAAATCAAGAATAAGCTACGAGGAAACGCCGATATATACCTAACTAAGGATCTTAAGATTATCTATATTTCTAGTAGACTTATAGGTAATGCCCTCGCCTTAACTAAGCCTTATATAAACCAGGAAAGCTCTTATTAGTATTACTAGCTCTTAGAGATATATAATTACCTAAATGAGCTATACTCTAATCCTAATAAGCTATAGAACGCCCGTTGTAACTTTAGAAAGCTTATACTTCGCCCTAGTTATATATTTTAGGAGTTCTACGCCCGCTTCTTATAACTATCCATAGAAGGTAATATTACTAAATAGCTCAAATAGGAGTTAAATAAGAAGCTCCCGGCTAAGCTCTAGGAATTAGTATATATATATTATAATAACCCTTCTATTAATATTATCCGCTTTACTTAGTTCTATACTATAAATAATGAGTAAATCCGAGCTTTATATAATAAGGCTAAGGAGTATAAGAAGATAATAATAGGAGTAACTAAACCCTCTTCTCTATATACCCTATAGTAAGTAGTTAAGGAAGAGTCTATATCTACTACTATAGTTAAGTACGAACCCCCCTAGAAGTATAAGTAGTATCCTTTAACGGAAGATCCCTTAACTATTAAGTGCTTTAACTATAACGAGTTTAGCTACTATATTTATAACTACCTATATAAGTATACTATAGAAACTAAGGTAGTTTTATCTTAGGTTAAGCTAGGTCTATTCCCGCTAAAGGCTTATAGTAGAGGTTCTAATTTCAAAGAGGAACCGGAAAACGAGTACCCCTAGAGAAAGTCTCTACTCTAGGGGCTTATAGTATTAATATAGTAGAGATAGACTTAACTTATCTAATAAGAGGAGATACTCTTATAATGCCTTATATTATTAGTATAAATAGATTAGGAATCAAGTCTTCTTCCCTTATTAATACTAGAGTAAATAGATATTCTTTTATTAATACTAAGCTCGCTTAGCTCATAGAGTAATTCCTAGGAGTCGAGCTATAACCCCTCCCTTTATTATATACTATATAAGGATTTAATAGTAAACTAGCGGAGTCTATAAAGAAGTATATAAATGTACTACTCTTAATTAATAGACGCGCTATTAAGGCACCTATAATTATTCTAAACCTTAGGGATTACGATATTATCCTTAGTAGAAAATAAGCCGTATATATAGATGTTCTAGTTAACTACTAAAGACATAGGCTTATATAGCCTAAGAATAGTCCTAAGACCGCACGATATAGCTATATTATTAGTACTTCTAGTAATAGCTAGAGAAGTAGACTAATAAGAAACACTAAAAGACGCTAATCGTTAGGATACTATTATGAGTTATTCTTAGAAACCTACTATTCTCAAGTAGTTATTTACCTTCTAAATAGACTAGAGAGAATTATACGAGTCTATAGAAAAGGAACTTCTATAGCTAGATTAAGAAGCTATTCCAAAAAAGAAGCTAAAGAAGCGGGATAAGACCCTTAATAAGGAATAAATACTAGATCTAGCTATCCTTACTACTATAGTATTTAACTTCCTAGCTAAGAGAGAAGAGAATATTATTAGCCGAATCTCTATCTACAAGATTAATAAAGAGCTTAAAGCTTAAGAAAGAGAAGCTATCCCTAGACCTAAGGATTAATAGCTAAGAGAAATAAAACTCTAGTAACTCTAGAGGATATTACCTTCTAAGCTTAAGGAATATATATCTATTTTCTTAAAGAAGGAATTAGATACCTTACTACCCTATAGATTATATAACTATAGGATTTAGATTAAAGGTCCTAAAGGTACTAAGAGTATTAGATACTAGCTACTACACTAGTAGTTTATCTAAGAGCTTTAGGAAATTAAACGCTTCCTAGAAGATAACTTAGTAAAAGGCTTTATTAAAGCTAGTTAAGCTCTCTTTACTTTACTAGTTCTTTTTATAAAGAAAGCTAGTAGAGGACTATACTTTTATATTAATTTCCGTCGCTTGAATAATATTATATAAAAGGATTAATACCTTCTTTCCCTAATTAATAAGACCTTAAGCTAATTATCTAAGGCTAAGATCTATACTAAGCTCGATATTTATTACGCCTTTTATTATATAACTATAGACCTAGACTCTAAAGAACTAACGACTTTCCGTACTTACTATAGAGTATATAAATATAATATTCTCTAAGAAAGCTTAACTAATAGCTTAGCTATATATTAATACTATATAAATAATATGCTTTTTAAGTATCTAGATAATTTTTGTATTATATACTTAGATAATATCTTAATTTACTTAAAGGACTTAATAGAGCACGAATAATATATATAAAAGATACTCGATAAACTATGTCTTATTAGACTTTAAGTAAATATTAAGAAGTCGGAATTTAAGGTTATACGTATGAAATACCTGGGTTTTATTATCTCGATTACTAGTATTAAAGTAGATCTTAATAGAGTAGAAGTTATATAAAACTAGTAATCTCCTATAATAGTTAAGGGAGTATAGTATTTCCTAGGATTCTATAATTTTTATAGACACTTCGTGAGGGAATATAGACGAATTACTAGACTACTTATTATACTTATAAAGAAGAGTATTCTATTTAAATAGTTAAAGTAATGTGAGGAAGCTTTCGATTTCTTAAAAGGAGCTATAATTTCTACTTTAGTTCTATAATATTATAATCTAGATCTCCTTATAATAATAGAAATAAATACCTTAAAAGGAGTCGTTATTAGCTTACTCTCTTAATAAGACCTAGAAACAAGTCTTTAGTACTCTATAGCTTACTTTTCTAAGACTATACTACTAGTAAAGCTTAATTATAATATATATAATAAGGAAATACTTACTATTATATAAGTACTAGAGGAATAGAGAGTAGAACTAGAAGGACTTTAGGACGCCCCCTTTAAGGTCTATTTTAATTACTATACCCTAGAATACTTTATAATTACTAAGAAGCTCTTACTTAGATAAGCTAGATAAGTAGAGCTCTTATCCCGATATTACTTTAAGCTTATATATTATTCTAGGAAGTTAAATAAGCGAGCTAATACTTTATTAAGGAGATAGGATAAAGTAGATACTTAGGGATAAGTTAAGGAAAAGATATAAACTTAAGTACTTTTCCTTAGAGACAAAATCGACCCTAATATAGTCTATAACTTATAACTAGTAGTAATACTCTATAAAGTCGGTTTATTAGGCCCTAATATTAGCCTAAAGAATTAAGCGTATATAGAGGACTTTTTAGAAGTAGTTAGTACCTTATTAGAGGTATAATTCTACTAGAAGAAGGTATCTTTCTAGAGGCTTTATTAGTCGTATCTCATACTATAGTACTACTAGAAGCTCTTAATAAGTTTAGTAGTTTATAACTAGTAAATAAGATCTTATAAGATAATTAAACGCCGCCGGAACTAGATAAACTACATGTAATAGTATAAGCTAAGAGTAATATCTAGATACTACAGGACGGACTTCTCTTATACTATAGTAAACTCTATATTACAAACGACGAGATAATCGCTAGACTCCCCTTATAGACTACTCTAATCCGTGAAGTATATAATAAACCTTTATCTAGATACCCTAGACGTGCGAAGCTTTATTAGTTATTTAAGGAATAATATTACTAGCTATTTATAGGTAAGGATATCGATTAATATTATAGTAACTACTACGCTTATAAGAGATTATATATACTATAAGACAAGAAGCCTAATTTCCTTTACTCGTTACTTGTCTTTAATTACCCCTAGTAATATATTACTATAGATTTTAAGAGTTATCTAGAAAATAAAGTAGGGTATAATATAGTAGCTATATTCGTGAATCGATTATTAAAACGCCTAATTACGATACTTATATAAGATACGATTACGGCTAAGTAGCTAGTATCCCTATTTCTACTATATATTATATACTAAGTAAGTATTCTAGAAATAATTATATTAGATTAAAGACCTTAGTTTATCTCTGATTTTTAGAACGAGTTCTATACTAGAATTAGTACTAAGCTTAAGCTCTTTACTACTAATTACCCTAAATAAATAGCTAAATAAAGATAATTAATTAATACCTTAATTAGAGACTATACCTTTATATTAACTACTACTAAGATAACTAGGACGAGTAAGTCGCGATTATTAACTACTAATAAGCCTCCCTTTAGTACGAGACTATTAACTAGTCTCTATTTATAATATAAAAGGGATATAAACCTCGTATTACTTTTAACTAGAACTCTCTTATAAAGGCTAACTCACTAAAGAGAAGCTTAATAAGGATAAAGCTAAGGTATTAGTAAATCGATTACACAAATCGTAGTAACTCGCTTAAGGTTATATAGAGAAGGCACAGGAATAATATATCATATAAGCTAATAAGTACTACTATTTAATTAACTTTAAAGTAGGTAATAAAGTATAAGTTATAATAAAGTACTAGAAGATTAATTACCTGAGCTATAAGCTAAGAAACTAAATAAAAGGCCCCTTCGAGATTCTAGAGGAGCGTAGTTACTTATTCCTACTAAAGCTACCGGAAACTATAAAGGTTTACTTAGTATTTCATATAGAGAAGCTACGAAAGGACCCTAAGTACCCTTTACTAAGCTAAGCTAATCTAGAGCCCTCTTTAGTAGTACTAGAGGATAGTAAATAGGAATACGCTATAGAGCGAGTCCTAGTAATAAAGTTAGTGAGAAAAAAGCTTAAGTATAAGATTTAGTAAGGTTAGTTAATACGAGGATCTTAAGTAATACCCGGCCTCTATACTAAGTAATAGCCTCTAGCCTTATAACGTTTCTATAAAGAGAATAGTAATAATACTAAACTACTAGACCCTTTATATAACCTCTTATATTAGCTAGACTATATAAGAGATAATATTCGACTATAACTATATAAGGACAACGATATACCTTTATAAGTCATGTAACCTTAGACATGTCTATAATTATATAATATATATATATATACTATAAAAAACACTAAAAATACTAAAAATAATATAAATAACGACTTTTCCTAAGCTTAAGGGCGAGCTTACTCCAAAGGGGGGGGGGTAATTATAATAATATTATATCTAGTTACCTAACTATATCCTATATCTTATATGTCCCATGTCTTATATATCTCATATCTTATATATCTCATGTCTTATATATCTCATGTCTTATATATCTCATGTCTTATATATCTCATGTCTTATATATCTCATGTCTTATATATCCTATACTACTACACGTAATACGGCCGCCTTACTAAGGGAATCTAAATAGAGTATACCTAGGAAATTTAAGAAGCTAAGCCCTATACGGACTAGCGTATTATAGGGTATATATATATTCTTATAATCTCTTATATTCTAGTCTTTCCTTCCTTAGCTTTAAATCGTCTTTATAAGGGACCTTCTACTTTACTTTCTAAGCCCTAAATACTATACCCGTAATATTAACCTTTATTAATTTAAGTCCTTTTTTTAAATAAAAAAAAATAATACTATTAATAACCTTAACTTTAATTCTTTACTCTTTTAAGGTTATAATTTAATTAATTTAATTAATAAGTTAATAAGTTAATATTTATACTAAAGAAATTAATTAATTAATAATATTCTAATAAAAAAACGCCTTTTTTATATTTAAATAACTTTACTTTTTACTTCTTCTTAATAATAACTATTATTAATAGTTTTAAAAACAATAACTCCTTTAATTAACTATTCTTATTCTTTTTAAAATAAAAGCTAGTACTTAATTATTTTAATTAATAATTCTCTTTTAATAAATACTATTTTTATTTAATTAACTATACTTTTTTTTAATATAAAAGCTAATACTTAATTGTTTTAACTAGTAATTCTTCTTTAATAAACACTATTTCCCTTTAGTTAATTATACCTATTAGTATAGTTTCCCGGAGGTCATGTGATCTTGTCACATGACCGCGCTTCCTATATATAGGATATGGGACATACGGGAAACGGGATATACTAGTACTAATTAGGATTAGCGTATTTAGGGATTATATATTAGAACCTCGATACTATAATCCTTACTTATAGATAATAACTACTTCACTAACCTATATAATTAGTATTCCACGACTACGTGACGGTGCTACGTATTACTAGTGAATCGATACTAATTAGTCTATATTTAGATTAGAAGATTTAGATTAGAGGAAGGTCCTACTATTAGTAAAGCATTCGGTAGCCTAAGATAGTAATACCTACTCCTAGTTAAAGAGGGGAACTAATATTAACTCCGGCAAAGTATTTAATAGCCTAAGGAGAAGAGATTAGCTCTTATTAATTAGAAAGCGGTTAACCCTTTAACTATTTAACTAAACTATCTAGTTTAACTATCCTTTAAAATTAACTCTTTTTGGTACTAAGACCACCTTCTTAGTAACTAACTTTCTACTTATATACTATTATAGACCCTCCTCTAGAACTATATAACCCTAAAGCCCTATGGACTCGCTCCTACTTCGATTTTACTATTAAGTTAAGCCCTTTTAAGCTTTAGAATACCTCTAGAAAACTCGATATTTCGCTCCCTAAATTACTTATTATAGACGAAATTTTTGTGACTAAGATATTTACGAACTACTAATACCTTTCTATAAACCTACTATAAACTACCCCACTTTCGAATTATCCCCTATTGAAACCACGTATATTCTAAAGGGTTAATATAAACGAAGACGAGTGAAAGGAGAAGATTAAGAAATAAGAGAATAGGATTAATCTACTAACTATAATAAAGGAGGATCTTTAAGAGTATCTAGATACTAAGTTATACTAGTACTCTATAGATAGAACTACTAATAATAACCTTTAGGATCTATTTAAGGATGACTTCAAAAACTTCGACCTTCTAGCCCTTAATTAATATAACCGCACCGAATTATAGCGCCTTTAATCCTATCTTCGATATAGTAGCGTTCCGTTAACTAGAATACAAACCGCCTTACTATAGCTTAATCCTTACTTAACGTTATTAACGAGGAGACAAAGCGTATATAGAACGAAGACAATATTACATAATTCAGTCTAGTGAGAGCAGATCTCAAGAATAGGCCTATTACTTCGGTTTTCGTAACTTTAGAAGGAGCTAGATACTTTAATATACCGAATATTTAACTACTACCTCTATTACCTTAACCTTAACCTCAACCTCTACTACTACCGGAATAAGGCGTATAGAACGTTAACTAACCTCATCTACTACTACTACCACTATTACTATTTAACCCGGGAGCTCCTTAGGTAATCCCGGCC
>JAJTUR010000229.1:0-49714 GCA_021399475.1 Hyaloscypha finlandica
TATTAGCTTCGTAAACTTCTACCAGAAGTTTATCTAAGGGTTCTCAGACATCGTATAGCTAATAATGAGCCTAGTGAAGAAGGATACTATATTCGTATAGATAGCTAAGGTAGATCAAGTATTTGAATAGCTTAAAGGACTCTTTATAGAAGCGCTAGTACTAGTATCGTTCGACGCTAATCATACGATAATCGTCGAGACTAACTTATCTAGGTAGTATATTAGGAGTACTCTTATATAGTATAGAGATAATAAGGTACTCTAACTATATAGCTACTTCTCAAAGAAGAACTCCCCTACTAAATACAATTACGAGATCTATAATAAGGAGATATTAGTAATCGTGTAGTGTCTTAATAAGTGAGATATAGAGCTAAGAAGTATAAAGGACTTCTAGATCCATATAGATTATAAGAGCTTAGAATACTTTATAATAGTCCGGAAGCTTATAGAGTACTAGATATGTTAGTCCCTTACTCTTTTACAGTATAACTTCATAATCTAGTATATACTAGGTCATATGAACGAGAGAGCGGATATATTCTCGTAAAGAGAGTAAGACCTCCTAGTATCCCTATTAGACGAGAGGCTTAAGTATTAGTATATTTAGTTACTACGGCTAGAGATATTTACTTCCCCAAAGGCTATATAAAGGGTATAGGCTATACTAGTGGCAGTAGTAACGTAAGGAGGCCTCTAGAGCCTCTAGAGAGACGTAGAAGGGATAGATACTTTATATGGAGTAATAGTAAGAGCTGTATAAGAAGGGAAGCGCGTATTCCCCTTAGAGCTTTAGGTTAAGGTATTAATCTCAGAGTATAAGTTAGACGGCTAAGGGTAACTCTTATTCTAGGGATATTATTAGGTCCCTAAGTCAGAACTACTCTATATAGGGCTTATCTAAGAGACTCACGACTCTATAATAGCTAGATACCTAGGCCGAGAAATAATAGCTACCTTAATAATAAGATAGTTCTTCTAGCTAGGTATACTCGGAGAGGTTAGGTGGTTTATACGGAACTATGACGGCTATCGGAAGAAGTAGGCTTAGAGGGACTATTGCTATAGGTTCTTAAAACCTTTACTTATCCCTAAGAGAGTCTAGAGTGAGATCTCTATAGACTTTATTACTAGGCTACTATTAAGCCAGGGTTATATAGACCTATTAGTAATCACAGATAGGCTTAGTAAAGGCATTATCCTAGAACTATACTTGAGTCTTACTATAGAGGTAGTAGCTAAGACCTTTATATAAGTCTTCTACTAATATTATAGTCTTCTAAAAGCAATTATCTCAGACTACGGACTATAGTTTACTAGAGTACTTTAGGTACGAGTCTACTAACTCCTAAAGATTATATGAAGGTTATCTATAGTATTTAGTCTAGAGATAGATAGGTCTATGGAATAGATAAACCAGAATATCGAAGTATTCATATATATATACGTCGACTATATATAAGAGAATTAGGCGTCCCTAATACCTTTAGCCGAGCTAGTAATTAATAACTATGATACTACTAGTACTAGTATTAGCCCATTCTTCTTAACCTATAGCTACCACGTATACCTAGTAGAGTTAGACGATATCGAAGTCCCTATATGAGAGAGGATTAGCCTAATCTAGCGGAGTGAAGCTATTATACGGAAGCTGAGAGATACTTATAAGTAGGCTTAAGCGTCTATAGCGGTAGTATAATAGGTTTAAGAGGATATAACTAACCGGATAAAATAGTAAGCGCCTAGCTTCAAAGTAGGGGATAAGGTCTAGCTAAACCTTGAGAACGTCTATACGAAGCGGCTATTAAAGAAGTTTAACTCTAAGAATACTAAGTACGAAGTAATTAAGGTAATTAGCTCTTATAGCTATAGGCTTAATATACCGCCAGGAATCCGTAACGTATTCTATTCCCGATTATTATATCCGGTAGTAATAGACCCGCTACTATCCTAGTATATGACTAACTCTTAGCTAGAACCGGAGCTAGTTAATAGAAGTGAGGAATATAGAGTAGAGAAGATCTTAGGAAAGAGAGTTATATGACGAGGTCGAGGTCACTAATATCAGGTTTTAGTAAAATGGATAGGGTGTATAGACCCTACTTAGGAGCCTGAGTTAGCCTTCTAAGACGTCACTACGCTAGACGTATACGAGTCCCTCTCTAGGGAAGGGGAGGGGGAGGGGGGGGGGGGGTAATATAATAGGTTAAGACCTATAGAGAGACTAGGTGCCTAAGAGCCCTAGGTACCTATGTTGTCCTACTAACGGCTCTATATAGAACACAAATTATCGTATAGAGCCTAGACTTAGTTTCTCTCCTTAGATTATTCTTCTTATATTTAGGGAAACCATTTAATTAAGTATATCACTGCTGACCCGTGACAGATACCTTTATATTAGAGGATAGTTTATAGTCAATATAGATCTCGTCGCTTGAGTAGACCAAGCGTATTAATATTAAAGTTAGTAAAGTCCTCCTTATATAGCTCCTAGAGGTTTTCATTAGTTGACTTTTCTACCTTATACTAGAATAGTCTAGTATTAAGGTAATCTAGGATATTATCCTTATTAGAGGCTTCTAAGTTAATACCCTCCTTCTACTTCTCTATCTACTTATATCTATCCTATTAGTTCGCTATCCCGAACCTTTAGGGCTAAGCCCTTCTTAGTATATATATGTGGTTTGTAGTAAGAGGGGTTCAGAGGTAATTCGTGAAGAGGTATTAGACTTATTAGTTATAGAGTCGAGGTTCGTAAATATTTTAATTATAATAGGAAATTTAGGGTATGAAATATCGAGGTTTCTAGAGGGGTTCTAAAGCTTAAAGGGGCTTAACTTTAATAGTAAAATCGAAGCAAGAGCTGAAAACTTATAGGGCTTTGGGGCGTATGTTCCCGGGGAAGGGGCTATAGTAGTATATAAGTAGAAAGTTGGTTATTAAGAAGGTAGTCTTAGTACTAAACGAAGTTGGCCTTAAAGGATAGTAGAACTAGATAGTTTAGTTAAATGGTCAAATAGCTAACTACTTATTAATTAGCAAGAACTAGAGTCGTCTCTCTTTAGGCCACTAGATGCTTTTTCGTGGAGTTAATAGTAATTCCCCCCTTCGATATAGAATTAGTCGATTTTGCTATAGGCTACTAGATACTTCTTTAGCGTAATTGATTCATCTCTAATCTATAAGTACTAACTAATTAGTGTCGGTTCACTAGTAACACGTAGTACCGTCACGTAGTCGTGGAATGCTAATTATATAGGTTAGTGAAGTTATTATATTCTATAAGTAGGGATTATAGTATCGAGGTTCTAATATGTGATCCCTAAATACGCTAAGCCTAATTGGTACTAGCATGTCCCGTTTCCCGCATGTCCCATGTCCTATGTCCTATATGTAGGAAGCGAGGTCATGTGATATAAATCACATGACCTCCGGGAAACTATACTAATAAGTACTTATTTACTTTATTATATATACTCTTTATACTTTTATTCCTTATATTATATAAGATTTCTAGCTAGTAAACTAATATAATATATACTCCTTAAGCTTATTATATAATATATTACTCTTTAATTATAAGGTTTTTATATATATTACCTCTATTACTTATTATAGTTATAATAAATTCTTAATTATTACTATTTAGAGGTATTTAGATTATTATTCTTATAAAAGAGTAATAATACTAATAGAATTAGTATAAATAATACCTTTATTAAACTTGAGATTATAGTTAATTATAAGGTATTTATACTCCTTAGCTAGGAATTTAGTTTCTTAGAGCTTTAGATACTTTACTTTAGTAAAGTTATTATCTCTTATAAATAAAGTATTATTAGTCTAAAGACTAATAATACTAAAAGAGTAATTATTATAGAGTAAGTATAAGTCATATATTAATTACTCTATAACTAGCTCGTTTAAGTAATAAGAATAATAAGTCTTAAACTAGTAGTTTCTAGCTTTTAGTATTTTATAAAATAGTTTTATGACTTTTAATACTAAACTAGCTTTTAGATTTAATTAATTAATAAGCTTAAGAGGTAAGCTAATATAGAAATTATAATTTAGTAGAATTAATAACTAGATATAAGCTTATAATATATCTTATAAGAATAGTCCTATAATTCCTATAATTCCTATAATTCCTATAATTCCTATAATTATAATAATAATATAAAGAATAACTCTCTAGCTAATTTATTAGATAATTAGTAATTATATTAATTCTATATATTTCTTACTATTACTATAGGCTTAAATAACTAGTCTCGATTTCTTAAGCTCTTTATTTATTACCTTATTCCTAATCTTATTAATAAAGTAAGAATTAAAGATATATACCTCTTATAATATCTAAGATCTAGAAATAACTTTAAATATATGCTTTTTTAGGAGGCTAGAGACTTTAACTTAATAAAAATCCTTATATAAGTTATTATCTTATAAGAATACTATTATATTAAGGTTCTTATAGAGTCGTCTTCTATTATACTTTAGAATAACTAAGATAATAAGAGAAATTATACTCATGTTACCTTTATTATAATATTTAAGATTATATTTAGGGCTATTAGAACTAGTTTTAATATCTCTTATATTAAAGAGCTTTAGAGAAGTTAAGTAGAAAGTAATATTACTATATAGTAAAGCTAGTATATATAACTCTTTTTCTATTACTATAAATTTATATAATCTCTACTAATTACTTAATTAACTTATATTCCCTTTATACTATATTAGAATATCTAAATTTAATATAAGTATTAATTTACTTATAGTATCAAGGTAGTAGTGTTTTAGTCCTTGGATCTAGGATAATTATATCGCTGTTTTTAGGGGGCTAGAATACTAAAACTAAGCGAGATTATTAGGGGTAGCTAAATATAGAGGGGTAGCCAAATATAGAGGGCCTTATCCCTATTACTATAGCCGTCGCTTTCCCCGAATTCCTTTTCTTATATAAGTAGAGTAAGCCTAACGTAGTTATTCGTACTCTCTAATCTCAAGTAGATAGAGTTAATCTTAGCTCACAGAGTCTAGTTACCCTCTATTACTCTTCTATCGACGTCCCTTATTATCCCTCTAGAGTTAAACTAAGGCTATAAGTATAGAAGTTAATACTACTTAGTAGTAACTATATGACCCCATAGCGGTTCTCACTAGATATATTAACTAGCGTAATAAGCCTACTATACGAGAGTAGAAGGAAAAGCATACTCTAGAGGGACTTAATACCCTTAGTTCGAAGCTTAATATAGCACGCCTTTTATAGTAGAAAGATATAAATACTACTAAAGAGAATATTAATAGTATCACGAATAAGTTCTAGTAGTATATACCGGCTAGAGCTAGGAAGACCCTAACTAGAGCTAATACTTTATAGGTACTATAGATACATAAAGCTAGGAGAATAGAAGGAAGCGGTATAAAGGTATTATAAAGGGACTATAATAATATTTCTTCGCTTTATCTGTGAGAACTATTAAGTATTTAAGATATAGTTACTCCGCTAGTACTAGAAGTAGTTTTAAATACTCTATAAACGGATTAATAGCTTTATATTTAGTAATAAGGACTACTAAAAGAGCTATAGAAAAGACATCTACTAGGTACGTTATATATATTAGGGTAGATAAGAAGATAGGAAATATTAATATTAAGTATAGTATATCCTTGTCTTAGAAGAAGAATTTGAGCTAGACCCTATACCTAAGGACAAGCCCGTACTAGGATTAGACGACTTCTTACTCTTACTCACTTACCTCTAAGTCAGGGACACTTATGTATTCCTAATAGAGGACTAGCGTTATACGCTTGCGACTTTCCTCCTTCTATTCATCTTTACGGGAGTATAGCTAATAGAGCTCGTAGATACGATAAAGTATAACGCTCCTTATAAGTACTTATAAGAGAATCCCGAGATCCCTAGCTTTAATAAGGAGGAGCTTACCTTAGAACTCGATAACTTAGACGAGGAAGAGTTAGATCTAATAAATTACCCCAAAGACCCCGACTATAACTAAGCTAAACTATAAGATAATATTAACGATACTAATTACTATAGTAATATTAGGGAATCTCCTAGTACTAAAAGATACTATAAGGCGCTCTATTACGAGGATATTTAACTCTAGATTATATAGAATCCTATACCTAGGGAATATAACCTAGTTATAATAGAGATTAACCTTAAGTACTATAAAGGTATTAATAAGAAACCTAAGCTATAGGGTGAGCTCTCTCCTTCTCACTAACCCTATTAACTATAACGTATAATATAACTTACCTCTTTCGTGAGGAAGAACTCCTTATCCTTTATCTAATTACTTATATTATAGCTATCGTACTCTAAGATAACGTAATTTAGGTAAACGACCGCCCTATAGGTATAGAACCTTTCTTTACTACGAACTTAAAAGATACTATAAAGGTAATTGGGGTATATTAGAAGCTATTAAAGCTAAAGGTCCTAATCTTTCGATAACTCGTATAGACTACTAATAGGTTCTAAACCTCAGAATATAAAGCCCTTCGCTACTTGACCCTTATATATTACCTAGATTATCCTAGATAAGAGGCTAGCTTAGAGTAAAAGCTAACTAGCTACTATATATACCGAGGTATAGGGAACGCTATAAATAATAAGTATATCTTACCCCTTACTCTTTTCTCTTCTTATAAGCTCTATTAGAGGCTACTATAACGGCTATTTATAACTAGATTATGAGACATGAGTAGAACTCGGTAATCTTCACTAGGGTATATCTTAATACCCGAGTTCGATTTAATATTTAATTAGTAGTAATAGAACGATTATTTGTTAATAAGCTTACACGTGCCTTTATATATATAAGCCTTATATACGATCCGTATGCCCTAAAAGACGTCCCTTAGTATATTAAAGATACTCTCTCTCGTAACGTAAGGATCATTAGATAAAAGGAGGAGCGAAAGGCCCTCTATATAGAGATACGAAGCTAATATAAATTTCTATACCTAGTGATATATATAGAGAAGAGTAAGAGATACTAGATACTTAGTTAAAAGATTAATAATATAACTAAGAAATAAGAGAATGATATTAAGAAGGCATTTTGGTGATAGTATTTCTACCGTATCTATAATAAAGAACTATAGAGGTAACTAAATAAGGTTAAGACCGCCGAGTATATAGAACCCGTTATCTATTACTAACTCCCTGAATAGACTTAGCTATAAGAGGTTATCTACTACTTTCCTACTAACTTAAGTCTAGAAGATATTATCTAATACCGGATCTACTCGATTAATCTAATAGTAGCGCTCTATTCTTAGTAAAAGACGCTAAGGCCTAAACCCTATTTAGTCTCGAGTCGCGAGAGCTTTAGCGATTACTCTAGCTACTAGTCTACTAAAGAAGTATTATCCCTAAAACATTCTTTAAGCGAACTATCTCTAGATCTAAAGCCTTTTCCTCTTATCTACGAAAAGACTTAATATATCTTTTTTCATACTAGTAAGAGGAAGAAGAAGACCTTTTCCCGGACTGCGAAGATAATAGACTATATCGAGAGCTACTTGTATAGGGAGCTAGGACTAATAATTGCTTGTCGCTATGAGGTATACGAGACTACTAGAGTAGTTCTCGAGACTATAAGTGAGTTTAAGCTTTATATGAAATAAGAGCATAGTATTAAACTTCGAAATCCATAGTATATATAGTAGAGGAAAGCATATAGATCTTAGTAAGTAGCTCTGAGAAGGCTTATAGGGTTATAAGTACCTCTACCTTCTATTCCTTTCTTACTCTATTAGGAATATAGAAGCTACCTCTTATAATAGTATCTTATAGTACTCTTTAATTATTTATAGAACCCTCTTATCTATATAGTTTTAAGGGAGAAAATGCTTTAAGTAGAGTATCTAGATATACTAGGGAGTATAAATAACTTAGTATAAGTACTTAGTTAGCGAGGTAAGTACGACGAGGCTGAGGCGATATATAGGCAAATATTAGTAGCGAAAGAGAAGATACTTAGGGAAGAGCATAGCTCTATACTAGCGAATATATACTATCTTATTTATCTTCTTAGGAATTAGTATTACTTTGAGGAAGCGATGTGTCTCTTTAAAAAGGCGTATTTAGAATATAATACCCTAGGATATAACTACCTAACTTCCTACACGTATTATCGATACTATTCTAATATACTCGCCTTAGAAGAGTATTATATTTAATTTAATTATTCTATAAAGAATAGATTTCAAGTAAATATTACTTAAGGTAAATGAAATAATATTAAAGCTTTAAGGGTTTGTATTAATCTAAGAATCGATTTATATATAGAAAATCGATATATTAAAGATTAATAATCCGTAGAATAGCTAATTACAGGAGTATACTACTATTAAAAACTAAGGGAATAACTTCTATAGCTATATTCCTAATTCCTAGCGTATTATGTGATTTACCCCGTATTCTAGTAGTAGTACAATTATTATACTAATTCCTGTACATAGAATTAATGAACGTAATCGTATAGTAATACTAATCGAGCGATTAGTGCGACTATATATAAGAATATTCCAATAATAGAACGAACTAACTAGTGGTTAAAGCTAGAGTAGAAGGAATAGATAGCCTAAACTAGTTAATTAAATAGTTTAGAAAGTGACTTAGCCAAACGACTTAGTAATATTAATCGTCCTCTATTAGTGACCTACGATTATCGAAGAAGGTACTAATCGAGGCTGCGACCCTAATAGCCGAAGACGAGAGAAATTAGCTCTACTATATTATAAATGTAAAGTTTAGAACTAGGATGCAAACTATTAGTGTAACCCAAACAATACGGCATATGAATAGGGATGGCACTTTACATTACAGCGGGAATCAGATGTGTAATTTACGTAATTACAGCCCTTATGTACTTTACACGTTATATTACAGTCATGTGACGCACTAGCCCGATACGGAGAGTGCTATACCTAATTTGGAAGCGGTGTACACCGGCAGTAAGTTTGAATCTTCGCAGCTGAGAAACTCTCTATTATCAACACCCCCTACCACCAGGGAATTAATCACCATGCAACGAGCTAATATGCCTTTAAAAAATCACCCAAATATTCGAAAGAAGGTAGAGATCCACGAAGCCTTCGATAAAATTCCAGCCAGTCAAAATGGAATAGCCTCTGATTATGCCCACTGTCGATTTTGCAAAAATGAGAAGAAGCCAATCAAGCGAACCTGGAATACTACCATAATGGGCGAGCACCTCAAGCACTGCGATTTATACCAGCTATTTTTGATCGAAAAGGAACGAGCAGAGAGAATTGGAGAGCCTGGGCCATTAATACCAAGGGGGCAGTTCAAACAAAGCTCGCATTTTCCTCTCAACCAGGCGGGGGGAAACAGGCTATACTGAATGGCCTCTTTGGAATGGCTATGTTTACGTCTTGCACAGCCTTTTCCATGTTCGATACACCTGAATGGGGAGCTTTTTTTACTGCAGTAGGCTTTAAAATACCAAATCGACATGTGATTGCGGATACGATTCTCGATCAGTGCTATACCAAAGTCAAAGACGACGTCCTGAACGTCTTCGATTCCTCACCATTTCTTAGTATGGTTTCTGACGAATCTGCGAATATCAAAGGGCATCGAATTGAGAACGTTTCCGTCATTTGCAAGGGCACATCGTATAATTGGAGCAATGAGAGCTTGGAGGATAAGAGTGCTTCAGCTGAAAATACTGTCTTCAGTTGCAAGGAGAAAGCACTTGAGTTTACACGTGGGAATCTCGATCGATTATCTGCTTTTTGTTCAGATACGTGTCCTACAATGCAGAAGACTTCGAAGCAATTTGCTAAGCTTCCAGAGCTAGCTCATATATTCAACGTTGGATGCGATTCTCATGGTCAACAGCTTGTGGTTGGAGATATAATTGATCCCGGGGTCATTCAAAAGGTCAAGATTACGTCCGAAATCTACGACTTTTGGCTTGATTTCTAATCCATTATTACTCAATTTGGTAAGAAGAAGACCTTACAACTTGGTATCTTACGTCAAAAGCAGCTTGACAGTATTGGTAAAGAGATTGCGCTTTTACCGGCAGTAAAGACTCGATGGGGCACTCAGGTAAGCTCACGAAATCAAGAGCTTTCCTTACTAATATTACTAGTATTACTCCATTCGATCGATCCTCAAAAACGAGCCCTACCTAAAAGCGTACGCAAAAGACCCTCGAATCGACGCACCTGCGAAATTCCTACAGCTCGTGACAAGTGAGGACTTCTGGTATAAATTAAGGAAGATGGAGAGGCTACTTGAGCCTATACATAATTGGCAAAAGGCATCAGAATCAACCCATGCGAACCTCCATTACGTATACCAACGGTGGATTGATCTACATGCGCATCTTCTACAATTCAGCGATCCTACGAAGTTCTTTTTTTCAGAGAATATAAAGGCATACCTTGAGCGTACTGGAAAGCATGGTTTTGAGTTCAGGCTTGAAAGGCAGGTGCAAGACGTCCATCTCTTGGCATATATCCTCAATCCAAGGAACCAACGTCAGTGGACACAGTTTAGTGAGGCTAATCAAGAGCGGGTGACGGAGTATATATCCTCTCATGGTGGAGCAGAGGTCTTGATCGCTTTCTTTGAATATACATCCCAAGAACTAGCTTTCCATCCAACAAAGGCTTGTTGGACGCATGCAAATGACCCTAAACTCTTCTGGAATCTCGCTGTGAGTTTATATCAATATTCTCGATTTTTACTAATATTTAATAGGCATCTAGAAACGTAGCTCTCGCACAGCTAGCTCTCCGAATTATCAATACTACTGCGAATTCAGTAGCCTCCGAACGAGCCTTTTCAGTCATGAATATCCTCCATACGAAATCACGAAATCGTCTTTCCCTTTCTAAGCTTAATAAGCTCATCTTTATTTATGTCAACTCTCGATCTTTACGCGCTGATCGCGATAATATAAATAAGAAGCCACAGAAGGGAGCAAAGCAAATGGAGAGAATTGAGCTAGATGATCCACTCGATCCTGAGGCTATTGAGATACAGAGGCTTGATTTAGAAGACGACTTTGCGATGCTTCAAACGATATTTCCAGAGGACTTTAGAATGGACGTGTCTATATTGTCTGAATCGATCATAGGGAAGCGGAGACGGGTTGATACAATTGAGGCTATTCCGGAGGTTCAGGGCACAATTCAGGGTACATCTCAGGGCTTTCAGGGGGGAATTAGTGATTTTCAGGGCCTCCCTGATCAGTACGATGACCCGGAGTTTCAGGGCTTTGGGGCCGATTACTGGGAGCACGTGCTTTAAATTATACTCTCCTTATGCACGAATTATACCCTCTTTTATGCTACTTTACACGAGCTTGCGTACGTTACGTACTGTAAAGTAGGAGTGCTTTACGTAAAGTGCGTAAAGTGTAAAGTGTGCCATCCCTACATATGAAGTCCTCTCCAGCGATGTTCCAAGGCTAACGGACTATTGTGGCGTGGTCTTAGCGCAAAGTTGAAATTCGATGTCTCACCTTTTGCTGACGATGCTTATTGGATTAATTGAGCAGACTGAGGACTATTGAGGCGTGGTCTTGGCACAAAGCTGAAATTCGATATATGAAACATCGCGACTGAATCCGGACGATGGCGTCCATGGATGCTTTTCTACAATTGGTAGTGCAAGAGCGCCTGCACATTGAGGTGGCTTCGTACGCCGGAATTCTCCGTTTTCATCTCCACGGCTCTCAGCTCTGGAGAAACCAGCCGAACGGTAGCATCCTTCAGATCTAGAAACCTCCGTGCTCTCCCCTCCCTAAATAAATGTCACGGAGTCAAGGGTTGCACGAGCCAAAACACAGCAAAATCCCGTCTGTGCCAGCCTGGCTCCGCGACATTTATTTAGGGGGGAGATAGACAGCTGAGGCGTCGGAAGGTAGGGGTTGACATGGCCGATGTAGCCGCAGCACTCTAATTACAGTAGAAAGCTTGATTCACGGACGGGCGCGCACATGCTGGCTCTGCAGAAAGCCACATGGTTGACAGTGGGAAGTTCTTGGGCGCCCCGTGCCCTTTCGTTTCGAAATACCCCCTCACCTGAAGTGCAGCTTCCACTTGCTAATCTTCTGACCTAAGTATTGTGACTGTAGCTCTAATGCCTTTTTTCCCCTTCAAAACATATTCCTAGAAGAGTTGAGGAATTAAAGTCGCATTAAAATAAATAGGTATAAAGAGGGTGGACACATCGGATTGAACGCCTGTACGTAGATCATATGTAACCCCTCAGTTTCCTAGGTGATTCGGGTTACTAGGGGGAAATAGAGAGCTCTGATTGGCTAGAATTGAAGTGATTTAAGCTAATTAAATGTTCCCACAGTAACTAAATACTAAGATTACATTAAAAATCAAGGATAATAAGCCACTAAACACTAGTTCCACTACCTCTACTACCCCCTCTACTACCTCTACCACCTTATGTGTCCTCCCTGAGCTTTAATCACCGCTTTAATACGATTAGGCATTAATTCAATAATCTAATCAATATTATACTAAGGGATTTTAGCCTATTCTTACCCTATAAAGGCTATCAGAGTAGCCACGTTCTACCCTTCTATTATATAAGAGGGAGTAGAGTGAAGTGTGAAAGATAATGTATTTAGCTACGTGAGGGGAATAGTACTTCTATAGCTCGCTTATGTAATAGCGTAGTTCCCGTGATTCCACTACTCACTCACGTAATAAGTGCCGCCACCGAAGATAATAGTAACGTCCTCGTTACGATATATAAACAAATACAAGGAAAGGGTAACTAATCTATAAAAGAATGAATTCCTACGATAAAAGGTACTTCCGTCTAATTACTAAAGGCTAGAGGGTCGCTATCGAGGCGTATTCATAATATCTAGTCAATGAAGACTAGAGGAGAGGGTCATGAGACCGAAATAGAGTTATAATAACTTAGTTAATATACCGAATATAGAGTATTTGTGACATGGTAGCGAAGCTATAGTATTACGACAAGGGTAGTATTCGGTCGTAGCGAGGGGTAATATAGATACTAAAGTAGCAATGAGGTCGAGACGTAAAGAGATAATATATATATATATATACTCCCCTTAGGAGTTTTAAGGAGAGATATTAGACGATAGTGGTATAGGTACTATTCTTAATCTACTCCTCTCTAGAGTCTTTGACGAAAGTACCCTCCTCTATTAACGTAAATCCCGGAGGAATATTATAGACTTTATATATAGTCTCGTTCTTAAATTGTCCTATTATAGTCTTGAAGTATCCTAGTAGTACGTCGAAGTATTCGCGGTTTAGGATAACTAGCTCTATATTCTTACCGTAATAGGCCTTAGGTCTCGTAATAGCTAGAATATCCTTATTATCGTCATCTTCTTAATAGTCACTATCCTCCTCTCTAATAAGTATAAGGGAATATATTCTCTCTATATCCTCTTCCTACTATTCTAGTACTTTCGTGTACTACTCTAGACCTATCTTATATAGTACCTAATTACGAATCTAGTTAGCTACTAATTTATCGATAACTAGTTAAGTTAAGAGGGGTTCTCGTATTATTAGTAGTATGCTATATCTACTAAAGAGGGACGTAATATTATTAATCACGATATTATATCTAGAGTACTTGACTTTTCGAATAATTTCCTTTATAGTATCGCTATACTCCTTAGTCTCGAGTATATTAATTAGTTATACTAAGTTATCGCCTAGTATATTTATAATAGTAAGGATATTATAACTAACCCGAAACGCCTCTTCTATATACTAGGTAAATTACTTATTTACCTCTATAATCTATTCCGTAGTAGAGATAACCTCGTTCTCAGGGACAGCCTTATTCTTACCCTTATCGACTCTCTCGCTCTTAATATATAACTTACTACGCTTACTCGGGGTATCTTCTATATTATCGCTAGCCTTATACTTGTTTTGTATAGTAGATATACTATATTCGAGAGGTAAAGGGTCTAAGTCTAAATAGTTACGAATACGGTCTAGTTAAGCCTTAGTATTGGTATTCTACTTATAGTACTTACTAAGAGCTATGTGTTTAATCAGGTCACTAAACTACTTAAAGAACTCCTCGATATTAGAAGACTTAGGGATAAGCCTAGACTTTAGTTTATTATTAATACATCGATAAAGTAACGACGAGGATACCTTAATATCCTTAGGAGCCGGCGAGTTCTAAGTAGTTACTAGGCTACTACTTATTTTAATAATAGGGGTATAATAATATTTATAGAGAATTATATTTTATTCGCGGGAGAGAAGGGTACTATAACGTATTAGAGGGTATATAACTAGGGCGTAGTAATATATTAGTATTAGTTCATAAAAGGTTAAAGTGTATTTATTAGAGAGAAAGGTACTATAGAGCGTTTATATGTCTATAATATATACTCTATATTTGTGATATATAAAGTATTATTTTCGTGAGTATTAGGGTTCTAATATTAGGATAACCTCACTTTAGCGAGGAGTTAAAATAGATTACTAAAAAGGGCTTAGTAGCCTCGTAATCAGGAAAACGATATCACGTAACTATTATAGTAGAAAGGAATATCGATAATAATATACGTATTATTATTATTACTATTTAGTGAGACGACTATAATAGCGAGGTACTAGCTTCGTTACTAGTCTATCCTCGTAGTCTTATATTAGCTCTTTCGTATTTCCTAAGAACTCGACAAGGAACTATTAGTTATATTTATTACCTTATCCTATATACTTAATAAGGTACTCTAGGTTATCCTTACTACTATAACGAGTATATCTCTTATCGACTACTTACTCTAGTTCCTAGCTCTTCTAGTCTTTATTATCTCCTTCGACTCCTTCTATAAGTTCCCTACCTTTAATAAGTTCTCTACCAAATAAGTCAGGGCCTTTTAGTATTAGTTATAAGTACGCTACTAAGATAACTAGGTAGATCTTCTAGCTAATTAGTAATTCTAACTCATAAGTAAGCTTTCCTACTCTATAAAGGATACGAAATAGTCTTATTCTTTACTTAAAGAGTTTTCTATTCAGGTATCCTAAGAAGTAATATCCTCGATAAAGTCTTAAGAATACCTAATTACCGATATCTATTATAATCGGCTTATATTTTATATTATAGTACTTTCTAGCTACGTTATTTATAAAGTCGATTATAACCTCGGTATCTCATTAATATAGCTTACGGATAATCTCAGGTAATTCTTACTAGGTCTTAGTTATAAATAGAGTTAAATTCGTCACGGGTTTAAAGCCTCTAATAAACTCATTCGGCGAGGTCTAAATAACTAATATATATATATTATTAAGCCTAGCTTAGAATAAGATTACGAAGCTTAACTATTCTAGGAATAGGTATATTATAATTTAGTATCGGAAGCTAATCTTAATAGTCTAGTTCTTCTATTCTAAGGCTCTATTTATCTAGGGATACTATACTATAGATATAAGTAATTTCGTTCCTAATACTATAAAGGTATATCTCTAGAAATCCGAAATAAACTTCTTATTATAGTCTAATATTAAGCCCTTTAGGATACCCTAGTCATAAAGTAGTTATATAGTAATAGAGATAGTTGCTTATTCTTCTATTCCGTATTTATTATTTCCTAGTATTAATAGTATCTTCTTACTAGTTTTATATAACTATATTATTATATAGTTAAATATATCGAAACTATTAATCTTCTAAGGGCTAATAACTAGGATAACTAGGAGTACTAAGATAAAGTCTATTATTACGGTATAATACGGGATTAAGAAGGTCCGAATTAGCTAAAGTTTATTATAAGGACATTCCCTTAATATTTGATTAAGAAGATATACTAGATAGTATTTAATATATTCCTTAAGGTATTTCGCTAATCGCGGGATATAGAATTCGTCTAATTCATATAAAGTATATTCTATACCAAAGTAGAATTTATTATATATAAGGTATAGAATATCCTTTACTATTATTCTAGGTATATATAATTAGAACTAGCTATTAACGATATAGTATAGTAGACCGTCCTTTATCTAGAAAAGGGTATTATCTTTTAGTAGCTCTATAACTCTATCGTCTTTCTTTACCCCTAGGTTACTTAAGGCTCGAGCGAACTTCGAGTCTTCCTAGAGTCTATTAATGAGTTTTTACTTAAATTCCGGGTTAATTACGACTTCTAAAGAGAATAGGATCTTATCTAATTCGTTATCATAGGAGATATCTTCTTCTAGGATAGCGTCGAGGCGTGATAGCGTATCTAGTATAATATTTAGATACCCTAGGTAGTAACGGATATCTAGGTCGAACTATGAGAGGTATACTAAAGCGCAGACTAGTCTTATATTCGCTTTCGTCACATTAGCTATATTAAGGCTCGTTTAGTCGTAGATTCCCCTTATAGCGCTATAGTCTATAAGTACAATTACTAAGCTCTTACTAGACTAGATTATAGGTTAGAGTTTTCGATATGTTTAAATGAGGTAAGCTACTTCTAGTTCTATAGTATAGTATTGTTTTTCTACTATACTTAAGGCTTTACTTATAAATAGTATTAATTAGATATATACTACTAATATCTTCTTAACTATATCTATAAGTATAGATCCGGGTATTAGATAGAATACTATAATAGAGAAGCCTCGTTCTTACAAGGTATCTAAATTAAGTAAGAGGACCCTCTCTAGTAAGAAGTGAACTAGGAACCTAGGGACTATAAGTATATTCTATAGCTTCTCGAATACTACTAGCTCTTACTTCATAAGCTTGTATTTTATTCTAGTATAGTAGCTTTTTCGTTTTCCCTCTACTATACTAATCTTCTATCCTACTTCTAGTAATTAGGTCTTATATTCCTATATAAGCTCAATTATATAAGTATAGCTTGGGAGGTATACTCGTAGTTAACTAGTTATTCTGATATACTACTCTAGTACCTATAATATACTAGGAAAAGTAATTTTCTTAAATACCGTAACTCGTTCTTAAGTCGTTACTATTCCGAATATATCTACTAGGTAGCCTAATAGCTTTACTAAAGGGTATCCTATAAATGACTTCTTAGTTAATAGGAATAATTATAGGTTAGTAAATAACTCGAGGATAGTATATAGGTACTAGAGGTACTATTTCATCGTATCTAAGAAAATAATAATATTATTAATAAAGTTTCTTATGAAATCTATATAGTCTCGTAATTACTTATCTATAAACCTCTAAATATATTAGATAGAGTTTCGAAATCCTATAAGTATAACTTTAGAGTATTCTAGGCTACGATAACTAATAATTATAAATTAATCTCGATATTCCTTTATAACGAGGAATTAATAAAAGAATTAGGAGTTATTAATAATAGAGATTACTCTCTTTCTTTATAGGGCCTTAATTAAGTCCGATTATAAGAGTAACGGGTATGTATCTAGTATAACTAACTTATTTACTATATAGAGGTCGATAATAGGATACTCTTTTATAACTACGAATACTAGTAAAGTAAAGGGAGTTAGTCTATATACCTATTCTATATAGTCTCATTATTATAGCTTATTAAAGACGTTATTAACGATCTTCTTATAGCTATAACTTAAAGGAAACTTTCTTAATATAATCTTCTTATTCTATTAGCCTTTAATAAGGGGAATTCTTATATAGTCCTCCTCTAGTATTTTGATTAAGCCTCTATCTATCTAATATTCGCTGAATTTAGTAATAATCTCGTATAGGGCACATGCTACTTATATATTACTATTATAAATATATATACTATTCTCGTATATAATCTCAGGTATATCTTAGGGTTTATCGATCCCGAACTTATATTATTTCTTATACTAATACTCTTCTAGATCTATATTAGTGTCTTATAGAGTTTCCGGGTCTTCTTAGTCTTCTTTTATAGTATCTAGGGCTATAAAGAATACCTAGTCTTTAATATTCATTAATTAGCCTAAGTTCATATTTACTAAGACTATCTTCGCTATATCTATTTTATTAATAATACTAATAAAATTAGTATAATCTAGGATTATATCCTCTATACTAGTATAGCTTCTATAAAAGAAGTATATCCTATTTTCGGGGTCTAGTATATATTAAACTAGAATTATCGCTCTAGATTTCGGGGGATAATAACTTTCCTAGTTACGAGAACTTAGTGAATTACCTTAGGGTTATAATAAAGGATTATAATATCTATAATAAGATCGTTATATACTCCTATAGTTATAGTAGAGTTCTAGTAATTAATAATCGAGGATATCTACTAAAGGAACTCGTTACTAAGGAGTAGGCCCGGTTCTAATTAGTCTATAACCTATGTAGTCACGAAGATTTTACTAAGATACTTCTAGTTATTCGCTATACCTAGTATATATATAGGGAAGATTACCCGCTTTATAAGTATAAGTTCGTTTAAGATACCTTTAAAGGACGTCGATTAGGAGGTATTATATAAGACTTTATTATAGCCCTCTAACTAATCCTAACCTACTATAAGATATATATAACTTATATTAATATAAGTCGACTTTATTAGGTATCTTATTCCGAATTACATATTTATCTTTATATAAATATATGAAATCTCCTCTACTCTATAGCTAACTTTATATAGGATTACGTTAATAACCTCTATGGTAATAGGCTCTATAAGCTCGGGAGTTACTATAGTATTAGTTTCGGATTTATTACAAGTATTAGTATATACGTGTTTAAATATCTAAGAGCGAGAAGAGAAAACGTAATTATACTTTCTATAAATACGGGACTTGATATTATCTAAGATTACTAAATAGAATCTATCTTATAGAGATTACGAATCGTTCGCCGGGAAGTCTAGGAAAGTAAACTCCTCTATAGTAATATATCTACTATCTTCTAATTCCTTCTCGTACTCGTCCCTATACTCTTCTAGTATATCTATATAATTAGATATAAGGTTAGCTCTATTATTCTAATAGTATCGACGGAATCGCTATCTATTATAGTCTCTCTTTAAGTACCCTTTATTAGAGGTCTTGTTTTCCTTATCCTCTCTATATACTACTATAAGTAGGTATCTAGGTTTTAGTAGAAGTAGTAGTCTTGTGTTCTACTTATAATTAGTACTATCTCTTTATTAGAACTAGTATAGCTACTACTATTACCGGGGCTAGTAGGGGCGGAATCTAGAGGTAGTAGCCTAATAGTTACTATTCTATAGATACCTAGGGTTTATACTTCTATTATCGAAGTATAGAGTTAGTCGAGTCGAGGCGTCACAGGAATATCTCGCTACGATTATCTCTTACTATACTTCTTATTTAATAGCTAAGTTCTTGAGCTATTCCGACGTAGTTATCTTCTCGTCTAGGGTAGAGATATATAGCCGAAGCTTAAGGTCGAGGTTATTATATACGTAGGAGAGTTACTAATAAGGTTTATCTATTTCTATAACCTTTATATATTATATAACTATCGCTATATATCCGCGGATATTATAGCCCTTCTTTACGTTATCTATAGTATACTTCTTATCTTAGAGCTTTTTTATTACTTTTAGTATAGAGTCCTTAAACCGATCTACTAAGTATTTTACTTATAAGGTAATACCTTTTAGAGTAAATCGAAATATAAGCTTCGTTATCTCTTCGATTTCTTCTATATACTATCTCTGAGCTACTCTATATAGGTAAGTATACAAGTTTATATATATAATACTTTTACGTCCTCCTTATATATTAAATTAGAAGGTATCTATAAAGAGGTATATATTCCTCTAGACTATAGCCTTCTCTTAATACTCGTAATTATCTATATTTACGGAATTATCTAGTTCGAAAAATCTAATATCCTCTAGGTTTTATCTTAAGGAGATACTACTCATATTAACTATATTATAGCTATTTCCGAGATTTCTAGTATTAAGGGTATTTCCTCTACTACTACTCTTATTATTTGCTCCGCTACTAAGTAACTACCGGTGCTAGTATCTATCTCATTTATCTAGTACTTAGGTAATTAGTATAGTTATCTCAGTTATTATCTCAGGAGAAAAGAAGTGATCTCGTATAAGGCTCATACTAGTAGTAGTACTACTATTATTACTTATCCTCGGGATTTCTTCGGTCCTATTACTATTTAGCTCTAATAGTTAATAGCTATCCGATTATTAATAGCTATTCGATAGATGACTACTCGATTATAGCTCTATATTAGTATTAGTACTATTTCTAATACTCCTTCCTATTTCGGATCCTCCGCTTGCTACTACAGGAAGTATTTAGCCGCGAGTAGGGCGAATTTCTTAATAGCTATACTAAAGGCGGCTCTATTAATAACCTATATACTAGGTGAGGCGGGATAGGAAGGTTATTATATAGCTACGAGCTCGTCGATTAAGGCTAACCAGCTCTAGCGGGTATCTTGTGATTATTTCGAGATTATAGCGGGGTATTACCGGACTAGGTAATCGATTACATTATCGATAGTCTATATTCTATCTATGTATCGATAACTAGTTACTCGGAATTAGTAGAACTAGTATACGAGGTTAATAAAGTCCTATGGAATAGTCGAACTCGTTATTAAGCACGGTTTCGTACCCTTTAGGGTTATCGGATTATAGTTAGAAATACTACTAAAATGAAGAGGTTCCCGGGTCTTATTATAGTATTTGCGAATTAGACAATTACTACTACTTATTATATAAGAGGGAGTAGAGTGAGTGAAGTGTGAAAGATGATGTATTTAGCTACGTGAGGGGAATGCTACTTCTACGGCTCGCTTATATAATAGCGTAGTTCCCGTGATTCCACTACTCACTCACATAATACCTTCCCTCCTTAAACGCTTCCGTATAGTAGTCTTAAGGATTAACTACACGTGCTTAATAGGATTAAGATTAAGGGAGTTAGAAGGCTAGTCGATAAAGGGCATATGAGCTTATTTGATCTAAGTAGAGGTAATCTTAGCTATATATAGTTTAGTGTTATCTTACTAGTAGAAGACTAGTTACTAGTCCTCGTTAAGATCCTCCTTAGGGAGCTCTATACTTCTCTAGAAATCATAGAATATAAGGAGGATATAGTTAATATAAGCTTAGTTATCTATATTACCCTTAGAATTACTTATTATATAGCGATTAAAGTTAATTAGCTCCGTCTTCCTACTATAGGTAATCGCCGCCCATACTATTATTCCCTCTAGTTTCTTGAATTTGGGCTCAAGGTACTCGTCTAGATACTCTTCACTAGCTTTACAAGTCACATAGAAGGTTATATCGCTATTTTATATAGTAGCTTTATTAGAAAAGATTACTCGTTTCTACTCCTCTCTCTAGTATCGATATTTCAAAGCGAATTCTAGTCGTTTAAGCTTCTGAGTAGGGGAGAGGTAGGGCTTTACACGAGCGACGTAGCGGCTATATCCCTTAGAATAAAGGATCCTATATACTATGTATTCAGAAATCGAAAAGCTAAGGTACTCAGGGATCTCCTTAAGTGCTATTCGACGAGTAAAGGCTCTACTAGTCATATAAGCTAGAATATATAAGCTAGAATATAGTGAACTATAGATTATGAGAGCGAAAAGAGCTTTCCTAGCTCATGGATCGAGCGATTACTAAGGCGATAGAGGGTATAGATCTTAATACGAGTCTTATAGCTCACACGATTAGCTCGTTAGAAGCTAGAGGGGCTAGTAGAGGGGCTAGTAGAAGGACTAGGGTCTTAATTAGCTAGATCAGTAGTAGGGAGCTTATCGGGACGAGAAACTAGGCTAGTTTTATCCTAGAAGATAAGCTTCTCCCATGTACTAGCCTTAGTAGCCTTAGTTAAAGTAGTAGTCTTAGAGGAAAAAGAAGTATTCTACTAGATATAGTCTTTAGGCTCTATATTAAGCTATACGTATAGAAAGAATGGCACTTAACGGTATAGTACAAAGGGTAGAAGGCTATCACGAGACCGGGTCTCTGGGCTTAGAAAGTAAGGTAGAGTGGCTCTATTCCGAGGATACTAAACTAAGGAGGGAAGCTCTAAATACAGGAGCTCTAGTGTTCTAATACTAGTGACAGCCGTATGCGTCATCGCTGTCACGTGACGCTAAATTTCCTAGCGAGTAGTATGCGTCACTCCACGCGTCACAAAGGCCTAGTATTTCCGTACTAAGAGCTAGAGGCTAAGGGGGGGGGGGGGGGGGGGGTAGCTAGAGTAACTAGTATAGAAGCTTCCTAAGGTAAAGTACGAGGTATAGTGAAGCCTTATAGGTGTGAAATGGGGCCTTCTGATTAGCTAGAACGAGGAAGAAGTAATTAAAAATTAAGTAAAACTAATGAAACCAATCGATTTGTCTACTAGAAGAAAGTGCGAGGTTTGTTTATTATTTATTTATTTACTAGTAAAATTAGGGCTTGCGTGGCCTGTAAAATTAGGTATACGTGGCTATACCCCTCATAAACTTAAGATATGATCTACATATAGGCGTTCAATCCGATGTATCCACCCTCTTTATATCTAAGGTCTTGCTATATTCGCTTCCCCCGAGCGATCGTTAAACTTGTGTACAGGTCACTAACAGCAGCTGAGGATACACCCTTGTACCAGAGCTGTTATTGGCCTATAATAAAGTAGAGAAAATGCCAGCGAAGAGTGAAGGCGCCGTGGCGCCAAGGATCTGATAACAGCTTGAGCCCCAATTCCTGCGATTCATTAATTTAATAGCTTGCATGCGGGTGCCCTCCACACGTGAGGCTGAATTTACTAAAACGGAAAGAGCATGCATAACCCAGCTGCCTCGCAAGCCAAACACGGCCCAAATAAACGAGTTTTGTGTAACCATCTCAACTGTACCGAGATTCCCGGCCCTATCATTGATTTTGATTGCTTATGCAGAATCGCAGATGCAAATACCGGGAAGCATTAGCTGATGCTACCTAATATTAGAAGCGCACCGATGGTGATCATGGTGCTCTGTGACTCCCCCGCCCCCAACCCTACGAAAGCACTCGCCGGTGACTATCCGACGACTTCCAGGGAGGTACAGGGGAGCGCTATAACTACAGGGTATAAGAGAGCCCGTAGGCATTGATTACAGGCTCTTCTTCCCTCCCAGGACGCCTTCTCCTACAGGTGTAGCTCCCGGAAATACCACTAAAGCCAGAGGGGACCGTCAATTCTATTCTAGCTAATCAGACGTTCGCGTAACCTAGCACTGTAATTCTAGCCTCCACGAAGGAGCTGTCTCTACCGTTACTGCCGTGGTTCTGTCCGCTCCGCCTACCCACGCCGTACCCACGCTCTACGAGTAACGCCGCTCCGCTAAACCTTTCTCCTGAGTGGAACTCTACTTGGACTTGGCAACAGCAATGGAAGCCAGTCGCCGCCTTGCTGTCCTTTCTCTCCTCTCTTCATCATTGTACCTGGTCAGCACCACCAGCTCGATCGCTAGGAGTTCTCTTCGGCGATCGCAAGTCGTCAGCCGAGAATGTAAGGTTAGTCATGCCACGGGGGACATCAACGTCTGAAGAACTTGTAAATAAGTTCACTGGAGTAAAAATCTGATTATACCCACCATCCACTTCAGCATCGGTCATCTCATTAATGATGTATTAAATAAATGGGTTATCAGGCTTGGTAGCACGAATAACCAGCAGCACTTGAATTATATCAGCGGGAGGCAGTTGTTTCAACCGGATTTAAGGTTTAGGAGAGGTGTTGCAGATGAATTAGGAGACTTTTGTAACGAAGACGAAGGCGGCGGGGAGCTAGATAACTGCACTTATCTTTCTTATCTAGTTAGTTTTGTGAGCGGTCTACGAGACTAGTATGTCCAAAAGGGCAGATAGGGAGTCTGGTTTCGTAGAAGTGCTAGACTGGGGGAAGCCTGCAAATAACTTTTGAATCTTGCAGAGGATGTCACATTGTACAGTACTTGATTATGTCCTATTGTATCTGAGGGCTACAGATTCAAAACTCCTCAGCCTCCTCTTCAAACTCCAACGCACCATCCTCGTAGCTTACGATCTGAAGCTTCTCAAGCGAGAGAAAATTCAAAGGATCATTCCGGAAAGCCTCGTCAGTATTCACTATACCCGTGGGACATGTGGCGAGCACCTTCACCACGCGATCTGGATCCTCACTCCTTGCAAGGTTCAGCACTGAGTCCATAACCGTCCGCAAGTCGTCCCCTTCCTCCTCGTTCTCATACGCATCGATCCCATCGGCGATACAAATCAGCGTCTTCTTCTTTTCCTTCTCTGGCAGGTACTTAACAAGCCACTCGAGCAGCGCGCAGAGCACCGCCACGTTACCCGCGCGGACACCCTCTAGATCCACATCGCGGCGCGCGAAGCTGTAGCCCCGGTAGCTCTGCTCCAGGAGCTGCGCGACGAAGCTCCGGATCATGGCGACCGGGCCTGTGTAAGCGCAAGTGTCATCACTGTCCGTGTGGCGTCTACAGAAGAAGACGAGCGATACGTATCGATCCCTGCTACGTAGCGTTTGCATGAGCGACGCCGCTACCAGAGATACCGCGTTGCACGTTTGGACAGGGTCTTGAAGTCGGTCGGGCTGGATCAGTAGCTCACGGGATTCCAGGGTCGTGGCCCAGGACTGGAACTCATCGGTGCGGACGATTGCTCGAGCGCGCAGGCGATATCTAAGGGGCACGGACTCGGACGAGTCCAGGATTGCTTTGACGTCTTCATTTTCTATGTCGGAAATGTTGAGGGTCTCCAAGAGCTCGTCGACGCTGAAGGTCGGTTCTGCCGGTGGGATTGGAGTGGGCCACTGGCTTGCTGGATACTGTGACCCGCTGTTCTCGGGCTGACTGTAATTGTGCGAAACTTGCATGTCCCATTGCTGCCATGTTGGTTGGGGAGCTGCAGACAGCCATTGCGGTACATACGGAGCAAGTGCCTGAGGAGGCAATGACCAAGCGGGAGGATACTGCTGAAACGGGACGGGCGTTGCTGACCGAGAAGCTTCTAGGGCCCGGAGTCGTTTTACTTCTTCTGTGCACATCATCAACTGTTGTCCCCATAGACAGAGGTATCATTTATCGGAATAGTATTGAGTGGCTTACCGGTAACTGACATCAGAAGCTGATGCTGTGTGGGCATAACTGTTAATACCGCTGAAAGGCATGTATCTGCTGGTCGGGCTCGTACCTCTTCTTGTGCGTCTTGTGCGTCTTGTGCGGCTTTTGCCTCTTGTGCCTCTTTTGCCTCTTGTGCTTCTTTTGCATCTTTTGTGTCCTTTGCGTCCCTATTTTTCTCCAGCTCACCGAAGAATTCCTTAAGGTCATTCGCTATAGCCGCTACTTCAGCCACTACTTCAACTCCCACCTGCTTGACAGCTGCTGTCTGCAGTTGAAATTGTGCTCGAAGCTCAACTTTCAAACTATCCAGCTCCAGAATCAAGTGGCCCTCTATCTCAATGATTCGATCGGCCTTGGTGGCAATTATCCTGGTCTGTTCTCCTGTCTCGGCTTGAAAGAGTAGCAGTTCCTCAATCGCTGGATGACAGAGACAAAGATATTTTAGTGGCATTCAAAGCAGGCTGAACTCACACGGGTCAGATTCGTACCTTCAAGACTCATACTCATGGCTGCGCGGGTCCCAACAATATTGGAATCATTGGCCGTATCAATGACCTCCAGCGTCTTCTGAGGTATGTCGGAGATGCTGTCGGCCAGCTCCTCCATGTACTCGCCCGCAATGACAATGCTCAAAGACCGAATCGTTCGCGAAACTGTGTAAAACCACCGTGAGTGACCATTGGATTCTTTGTTCGACAATGTTCAAGAAAAGGTGGCCCTACCAGTAGAGCTAAGCAAGAATACGATGGCGAGCTCTACGGCCTTCAGGACACCCGCGACCAGAGACACTGACGCGCGCTCAATGTTTTCATCGCCGGGAAATGTAGCTAGATATATCTCTACTTTGGCGAAGCTTTTCTTCAGCGTATCCTCTTCGAAGCTGGCCCGAACCAATTTGCGAAAATTTGCCGCTATTTTAACAATCTTGATATGGTTAAGTGTTCGGGACATAGCTAAGTAGGTACTGAAGTGGAAACAAATGCAAGGGTGGGAAAACTCACATCAATTATTCCTTCTAGTGCACTCTTCACTGGTGTTACGTAGGTTCCATCGGGAATCGCGGTTGTGATAAGCTTCAGGACATCGGTATTGTCGGCGACATAGCGGTAAACCCTTTTCGTAATCGTTGAGAGCTTGGAATTAGTGCCATCATATACCTCCATGGCGCCTTGAAATCTCTTGTGGATCTCAATCCAACTGGTGAGGTCCCTGATGGCGTATTGTGGTTTCGCTGTCAGCTTTTTGGGCACTACTTTGTTTTTTGCCATGAATTCGGCCATGGCCTTGCCTAGAATCTCGTTCCAAAACTCCATAGCGCTTATGGCAGGCACAAGCTGCCGGACTGGGACAGTGAGCCTCCGGTCCGCTGATGGTTCAGCTTTCGACTTCTGTGTTAACGGCATGTCTGGCTCCGTGGACGCGAAACGATATGACGTATGGTCATATTGTAGACTCTCGAAGCCTTTGAAGGCGGGGTGAATTGCCGGTAGCCTCCTTTGAATGAAGTCCACAGAGGCGGGCTGCAACAAGACGTTGGGAATAGGGTGTGGTTTTTCGGCCATCTGAGCCTGGTGCTTGTGAAGGTCAAGCATCAGGCTGAGGGGCAAGTGTGCGTGGGAAAACCGAGCTCTTCAAGCCACGCAGTCTCGGTCCGTGGGGAATCGACCTGTCTTGTTCGGTGGTAAGATGTACCGAAGGTCCCGGGAGGGGGGGAAAAGCAAAGACTTCTGCATGTTGGCATGCAAGTTGCCAATATTTCTCAGCCTCTCCTGCCGGCTCGGTCGTGCAAGCCTACGTGGAACCTACGTGAAAATGCGACCGCTGCGAATCACAGGAAATGGCGCGACACCTTCATGCGAGGAATGGGACGGCCCGCGCTGTCAATCCAAAGCGATTAGCTGCCCGGGTTGTCAATCCGAAGTGAAGGGCGCTCCAGCTGCAGCCCCGCGACCTCATTGGCTCATGTGAAGAATAACACGGGAATGTCGGATACGGACTACCCATTGAGCCATCCCCATCAAGTTTCACGGCAGGTGCCCTCCCACCGTCGAACACCCACAAAGTCGAGAATCGAAAGCTTGTTCGGCTTGGAGATGCCGGCAATCTTTTTGGGCGGCTCTGGCTTGTACCAGTTCTTGATCTGAGACATGCCCCGCCTATTAACTTCCAGAAGGCATCACACACGGTACTGCACGCTGCTCTTTCCGAGGGCCAAATCCGAAAGGAACAGCGGCCAGCGCGGTGCAAGAGGGGAAGGCCCGGTGTCGGCGCAGGCGATGAGGCGTTGCTCTTGACTGGCAGACTGGGTTCGCCGACTGGCATTTGAGCGGTTGATATATAGGCCACGGCATCCTCTGTGTTTATTACTTGAAATCCCGTTGAGCGCTGTTGACGAGACTGCCCAATATATAGTCATCCGTATCGATCCTATTGTCATCATCTTTGCCTATCCACGCATATCCTAAATTCAGTACCTCCCATGGCTTGTGCCGTGAAATCTCCAAGCGCCCCAGTGGGGACTGCCTCAACGGTCGCTCTAGCACAGAGCGAGGCATCCAGCGCGACGCCTTCCACCACAGACTGTGCTTCGAGCCCCGCAACTACCAGTACAAGTACCGTGGACACGCCGTTCGAAACTGAAGACGATGCGGTTCGTAACGGCGAGAAAGATCACGAGCACGACGGGGTCTCGACCCCTCGCAAACCGGGACCACATCATGGTGTCATGGAAGACCACGCGCAGCTACACAAGCTACAAACCAAGCTGATCGAGCTTGAAAGGCGGGCTGAGCGTGAGACAGCTGCACGACAACAGCTAGAAGTACAGCTGCGGGACGAAGTCATACCTGCCGCCAGCGGGGGCTTTGCACGAAGCTTGAGCGGTGTAGGTTACTTGACAGGTCCCTTTAGAGATGCCCGTGAAGACCGTGGCAGATTATGGGAAACTTATCGCGACCATTATAACCTCAAGACAAGACCCGACGATTCAATCGGCCAAGTCACCCGCTTGACGATTGAGATTCTTGAGAGGGAGCTCTCCAGCCTGAGAAGCGACCTGAAAAACATGACCGAAGTCGAGCAAGATCGAGAGCGGTTGCGCAGTATGGAAGCATTGTGGGAGCAAGAGAAGACATCTCTTCTCCAAAAGCAGCGCAAACTTGAGCTCATCGCCAATGAGACAAAACCGGACCCGGCAACGGTGCCGACCGACCAGCCGGTAACCGACCCGCCGGTGACCGAGGCGGCGACGGACTTGGCACAGCACATCGAGATACCCGATCTCAACCTTGTACGCTGGCTAAGTTTTAGGTTGTGTCTGTCTAATGCGCCGGCAGACTCCTTTGCCATCGATGTGCTGGATGGCGAACCCGAAATCTCCTTTGAGCGTCCCCGCTTCTATAGCATGTGGAGTCACTCCAAGGCGGCGGAAACGGTCAGACCGCGAGCCAACATGATAAAGACTTCCGAGCAGGTACAAGATAGAGGTCAAAAGCCAATCTCAGAGCGCATCCGTATCAACTCGAAGCACATTTTGAGAATCCTGTCCAAGATTCGTGGTGAGCCGCTGACATCGGACGATGATAGCCCTCTTGTCATGACAAGGCCATACAAAGCACTTGATTACTGGAGCGAGGCAATCAGAGCAAAGTTTCGCCAGCTTGAATCCAAGTTCAGTCCTTCAGAGGCTCAGTCGGCTAGCACAGAGTCCAAGGATACGACCTTAGCCATCCCCGGAGACGCGACACAGGCATCGGAGAGCCCTCCGATCACTGGAGTGTCTACCGGCGAGAAAAGTCAAAGTGATGATGCCCCTGAAGGAGAGGAAGACGATGATGAGTGGACGAACTCGATGACAGCATACCGACACCTGAAGTGCCTCATTCGGTTCATGGATGACCAGCTCCTCGGGAAGGCCAAGTTTTTGGAGAGCGACCGTTGTAGAACGGTTGCGTTCACAGACGTCTGGTATCTTTTCAAGCCAGGCGACGAGGTTGTAGATCAGAGCCTTCGACAGGTTTACCGCGTCATCGGCATCACCAGTCCCGGGCATCAGGTTTTCCCTCCCTGGCGTTCTAGGTGGGACAAGGATGCAAAGGCCAAGGAAGAAACACCAATCTACCTACACTGCGTGTATATCGACTTTGACGGGAAGCAACTCGGGCCCATTCTCAGGAAAGTTAGGATTCCTAGGTATGATAGCGAGAAGACCGTGACGTCCCTTGAGGTGTTCCCACTACGCTTCGCCGAGGATAAGATCAGCGCCCTCGCCTCCAAAATAGGCAGCGGGTCCGGGAAGACGCTGCAGCAAAGGTTGATCGAGAGAGGTAAACTGTTTATGGACATGACGGGGTTCAAACACATGAGGTACAACGGAGTGGCCCTCGACACTCGTGATGAAGTTGACAGCAATGTTGTTGTCGATTTTCAGGAGGCCTTCTCGTTCTTTCAACAAGATCAGAAAAATCAATCTCAGAAAAAGCGTGTTGAGAATGAATCCGGAGAACTGATTGAGGTCAGAAATGTTCGAGACGATTGGGTGCCGAAGCTGCGGACTCTCATCGGCATGCCCATGGAACCAGATTTCGAAGATGAAGATTGTACATCGGAGTGCTGTAGGGGTGCTGCAGAGAGTTATTTCAAGGACGGTTTCGCAGAGAAGAAGAGGAACCAGGACTACATGCAATCTCTAATGCCTGAGGGCCGTGATGACCCGCCACCGAGCATCTACACTCGCCCTCTTAGAGAAATCAAATTGCAGGAAAACGCTTTGACCGATGGCGACTACCTGATAATGTCTTACCGTGTATTTGGCTTCATTTTGCGAAGTCGAAAATGGGGTGAGTCTTGCATTTCTTACGATCTCGTGTTACTCTTACACATGGTCTTTGTTTCTCGTCCATCCGAGTTTTGGATATGCATTTGCAACCACTTACACTGTGACTACCTAAACAGCTCAACTTGATCTCAACAACATAAGTCTGCCAGACACTTCGCCCGCCAACAAGGCTCGTGCGGGAAAGAACAATAAGGGCGGGGAGGAGAAGGGAAGTACGGAAGCGACGCAGGGAGATACCGGGGGGGAAGGGGATGTCGACGATGATAAGCCGAAAGGGGACGTCGACAATGGTAAGTTGAAAGGAGAGCACGGCAGCGGTCAGGAGGTGGAGGATGAGGATGATTCTGCCTTTGGTCAACTCGTCCTTCCCGAAGGCCATAAGACAATGGTCAAGTCACTGGTCGCACAGCATTTCCGAGACAAAGAGTCCCAAGAAGAGCGACAGGCCGATATCATCAGTGGCAAAGGTGAGAACACTCTCGTGGTAACAGACAATCTTGGGCTCACTTCAAGATAGGAAAGGGTCTAATCATCCTCTTACATGGCGCTCCCGGAGTTGGGAAGACAACTACAGCTGGTGAGAAGCCCTTTTCATCCGGGAGAAACAACGATTTCAATTACTGACGTGCTTCAACAGAGGGTGTGGCACAGATGTTCGGAAAGCCCTTGTACCAGATCACTTGCGGTACGTCCACATGATGCTACGAGTGCCGCTTCTTCAGGATGCTAATCGACTCGTCCTGTGCTGTAGGCGACTTAGGAACAACGGCAACCGAGGTTGAGAAAGCTCTAGAGACATCGTTCAATCTCGCAAGTCGGTGGGGTTGCGTACTACTCCTAGATGAGGCAGACGTATTCCTAGCAGAGCGATCTAGGCTGGACTTTACCAGAAACGGTCTTGTCTCAGGTATGTCCGAGTTTTGCTTATTCCTCCACGTCGTTGGACGGCTTACTCACTTGTGAACATTAGTCTTCCTGCGTGTCCTCGAGTACTATACAGGAGTACTCTTCTTGACAACTAACCGTATTGGCGACTTCGACGAAGCTTTTGCATCACGAATCCATATCAGCCTGTACTACCCGCAACTTGATATCGATTCAACCCTGAGTATCTTCAATCTGAATCTCGACATGATTGACGGGAACTATCGCAAGGGAGAAATAGAAATCGACCGTGACGGGATCATCGAATTTGCCACGAAATACTTCCACTCACAGAAAGATGCAAGGTGGAACGGCCGTCAGATTCGGAATGCTTGCCATACCGCGTTGGCTCTCGCCGAGTTCCGTGCTCAGGGTGGGAGCCACAAGAAGGCCATTCGCGGCGCTGTGATTTATCTCAAGGTCGACGACCTCGAGATAGTGTCGAACGCCTATCTCGAGTTCATGAAATACCTCACTGAAGTCCATGACAAGAAGGGCTTCGAAATGTGGGCCAAGTCAGTCAACATCAGAGCAAAAGAGGAGGATTTTGCCCGGAAGATTGCAAAGATGTACGAGGACATGAACCAGCACAAAGCAATAAACGAGCAGCAGAATCAACCCAGCAAGCATGGGCCGTTGCAAGCACCGGGCCAAGGCGCATCTGATCCAACTACCAACCTTCCAGCCCATGCAGCGGCACCTGCCGGAACAGGTTGGACAAACGGTGCTATCTCACACGAACAACCAGTCACTCAGTCAACCCCTAGTGTCGCTTCACCAGGCCCCAGATCATCCGGTCCCGCGCCATCAGCTGAGCAGCCACATCCGCAGCAGCAGCCACCACCCCCGGCATTTGACCCAGCACAAGGTTATCCTCCTCCAGGCGCATGGCCCGGATACTACCAACATCCGGGCGGGTATGCGCAGCCGCCGCAAGGCAATCCTGCTGGCCCTCCGCCACTTGCACCACAGCCATACCAGCCATGGCAGAATGACCCGCGGTACGCACAGTACCCTCCTATGCAGCCGCCACAGGCGCCGCCGCAGCAGCAGCCACCCTACTACAACAACGCGCCGGGTGGTCATGTTGGCCCCTATCCGCCGCCGCCTCCACCGCCGGCATCTTGATCTCTGGGAGTTTGGGTGCCGGTGATAGCTTCCCGATTACTACCTCCGTTTACACGGGGGCATATGACCTCAAACACAAAGTCGATTTACCCCTTGAATTCACATTAATCACCTCTCAGAGTCGTCTAAACGCATGTTCTTTCCCTTCGCCATAGATTAGTGGCATATACACATCGAAAATGCTGAGTAGTAAATATACCTGGTCTTCTTTACGAGTAGTCTCACGTCGTTCTGCTTATAACATTCGCTTGGTAACGTTGAAATCCCAGAGCGGAACTCCTTGAAGTGCTTTGTCTAGAATTCCTGTTATTTCATGGATAATAGTCCCTAAGGATACCTTGTTACCTAATTGTTCCTAGTATTTAGAGAAGAATTTAATGGATTTTAAGGCAATAAGCTTCTGAAGTATCCAACCCCGAGTGAACTATCTGCTTTTTCGAAATGCCGATTCCCAGGCGTCGTTAGTGCCGGTTCATCCCTTGGTGTATCTAATAGATAGATATAGCATTTGGCCGTATAGCGATACCAGCGAAGTATAGAGTTAATAGCCTCTACAAGCTCGGTGTTATCTAACTTGTCGATATAATATATATCTACCTAAAAGTATTACAAGCCTGAGAATAGGGGCTGACTTAGAACTCGCTTAGTATAAAGCTATAAGCGAATTTCAGGGGCTAAAGCTTCCGGAAAAGAACGATACGACGAGTTCTGGTTTAGGAGATGAAACTACGGATAAGTCGGCAGGCGCAAATTACCTTATCTTAAATATATTTAAGTGTAACCTTAAATTAATTGAGATCATGTAGGGAGAAATACTTAAAGAAATTAATATATTAATAGCAACTTCGTAGACTAGCCAAGAAAAAATTTGCGATTCCAAACCTATAGATTCGTCTCGTGACAGGGTGCGTCTGTTGGATCCCAGATCACGTGTGGCTGCCTACTAGGCAGCTACAGTACTTGGAGCTCTGAACTGAGGATACAAGTGTGATACATTCTAACTGTCCATACGGGCAGATACAAGCTATTTGTAGGCATCAGGTCTGACTCATGTGACCGTGAGTCACATGTTAGTATATCACGTGATCAGGGATCTAACTACAGTCTATTGTCTATATAAACACCTAGCGCATAGAGAAGATTGGAACGCCAACCATGGCCTTCAACCTCACCTTCGAATCAGTGTCAACTCGCATGGACATGCAAGAGCGAATGGGGGAGTATTGGGTGAAGTGCGGAGACTGGACAGCTGGCAAGCCAAAATTGGTGACAGTCGGGCGATGGTTCTTGGGGCCGCGTTCATTCTCATCACCAAACCATCCACGGCCCTGGCACCGGACCGACTCAGGAATCTCTACCCAGGGGCACCATTATATTAGGGGTCAGGCAGGCCTACGGTGGAATCTACGGGCTTGCACTGCCCAGGAATAGCTGTGTCTGTGGACCATTACGCCTCTGTCCGGTGATTCTCCTCGCCAACAAAAGGGCGCACCGCGAAGCCAGCCCACTACTCTACTCCAGAAATTGCTTCAGAGGCAGCAACGTGGGATTCTCACCTCATTTCTCGACCACATCGGACCTCAGAACGCAAGCTTTCTCTGCCACATCTGGATCGCCTTCCCGGCCTTCGATGATTACCACTTCGGAAGCGTCACGCTCAAAGAAGACAGCATACGCACCCTAGAACACATCCGCGATAACTGCACGAACCTTGCCACACTCGAGACGTCGCTACGTTTCCGAACGATCATTGCAATGGAGTCCGCCATTGATTTCGACAGTCCTCGGGCCGCTGCCGCGCTGGCGCTGGTAGACGTGCGCTTCAAGGCTATCCCGTCGCTGAAAGAGATCATTGTCAATGTGCACGATGAACCCCTTAGTTGTGATCTGAGGGAGGAGATGCGCGGCTGCGGATGGACAATCGAGGGCACATGGGAAGAATCGGAGAGCGTTGGATCTTATGATGAGGATGACGACTACTGGTGGGATGACTATGGAGAACAGCAGATGTTGTTGGAGGACTATTATTGGAGGACCGGTTCTGATTGGGATTGAAGATATCCGCGCTTAATGGGGTATTGGGAAGGGAGAAGAGGCTATGGCAGCCGAGTTGTCGAGAAAATGCACCTAAAAGTCAACAGCTGGAACCGTAGGCAATTCAGTTCCGTTCCCATGAGCTTGCCCACCGCAACCTCTAGTTTCCTAAGCCCTGGCGCTTGACGAGCGGCAGAGTTTGAAAAGGGAGCAGAAATTGGCTCCCCAACGCTGGCCCATCTGTTGCGATGGCGCTTGACGAGCAGCATGTCAGGCGTGCGGAACTGCATGTCGTTCAGGGAGCCTTCGTAGAGCTTCTTCAAAACTGCCACACTCCAAGTACCATTCACAGGCACAACTCAAAAGATCTGGTACCCTGTAAACATTATCGACGACCATTCCAACAATTTTCGGGAGCGAAAGTGGATTTGAAAACGCTTCGATCATAAATGGTAGCCATCACGGAATCGGGGACAAAAGAGATAAAACAGCAGCGGTGCTCCGCGCTCTCGAGAAAAAGCAGGCGTCCGCCTTCAGTACGAGCCGGAACTAACCGACACCTCTGCCAATGTGCACGTGCGGGCTCCATTTGCACAGCACAAGTGCACCCACATCTACGGAGGTAGGCTTCACCCTCAATTTGAAGGACTTCTTCTCGGGTCGGCATCACCGTAACGCCATGACGGTTCCCATTTGAGAAAACTGGAAAAGTGAGTCGAGCACTAAGGAAATCGAGCATCAGCACAGTTATCCCTAGCAAGAATGATATACAGACGATTGAACTGAGTCACTTTCGTACGATACTCATTTTTCGCTGACTAGCCCCGAGAGGGGCTGTAGAAATATCTGGCGTTCTCTAGCTAGAAGAACCCGGTGTGGAGATATTTATGCACTTCTGCGCGACCTGTCTTATGATCCAATAGCACGCTTTGAACTACATAATCAGACCCAACCATGTCCCTAACTTCACCGCGTCGCACTAGTTTGACCTTCGTCAGTGGTATACACAGCTCCCCTCCCAGGAGAGCGTTCATTGCCGAAAAGGGTTGCCACGGACGAATCATATTATGACTTATCGAGAGCGATGTCCACATAGCTATGCTCTTTCCGAGGGGAAGCACCTTCCTCCTTTCATCCTCTTCGCATGACATGCAGACCGTAGGTAGGAAGAGGTCCATAGTTTTCCCCTGCTGCTCTCGCAAAATCTCGGTTTCTGCTGTGAGTAGAACGACGTTCTCACAAGTAATACAGGCTAGCACAATATGGGCCTTCCGGTCCGTAGAAGAAATAATCCAATTCTCCATTTCGAGTTCAGGTTGATAAGTGATGCGCCAGGCGGCCAGATTTGTGGTTTGGGGATTCGATTTCAATCGTGTGTAAAGGTCGGCACCGCTCTACTGACGATTGTGGAGTGGCTCCGGCTTTCTCTCCTCGCGGAATATAGAAGCTGCAATTGAATAATGTTAGTTAACGAAGCAAGGCATAAGTGGAAATGTCAGTACCATCGTGGCCGAGTATTTCTCGCTCGTCTCTAGTGTGCACGAACTCCTCCATTAGTTGTTGAACTAATATGAGATAACGTTACATACCTTAGCGGCCTACCCTGCTTCTACGATCTCCATTCAGCGTCGGTTCGCGTTCTAGATTGTGGTGAAGAAGGGCGGGGCTTGTCGAAATCTGCAATGAGGGTTACGCAGGTACAGTATTGAACGACCTTCTGAGGTTGATCATCTGCTGCCCCGCTAGTCAGCGAGGGGCCGTGCGCAGCTCGGCTGTTTTTGGGGAGGACTTCGCGAAACAGGTGTGGCCAACCCAACCTTTCAGAATTACTCCTCTTTTACCTCGACAATAATTCTCATGCCCAAGCCAATTCTGGATTTGGCCTCCTTGGGAGCTACACGATTTGGCTACATTCAGAGGAAGCCTCACTACGAACGAGCCATTAAAGTCAGCCGCCTACGTCTCATCCGGGCCTTTACAGACACCTTAAAAGGACACTGTGGACGATCTGACTTACCTTGTTTTGGGAGCAGCCAATTATGGCTCCCTTTAGTAGGGAAGTCCCCACCGAAAGACCTTAAAATAAGCGGCGTCCAGTTTGGGCCCCCTCAGCCGCGGACCAGCTTTATCTCTTGAGGACCGTTACAGTCACTTGCAAAATCGGCTTCGCCCCCTTTCGCTTAAAAAGATTATGAGCACAGACCACATTGGCCGCTTTTGGCGCTAACACTGTACGTGTTTATCATCCCATATAATCTATAGACTATTGTACCCCACGTGCGACAGACGCCCGAAGGAGCTATCAACGCCAAAACCAGTCCGTTGCAAAACCGGCTTCCTTTCAGTCGCACTAAAGATTCTTTCACTCCCGGGTCGAGCAAGGACACCCGTCACACTTTTAACCAATAGTACTTAGCGGCGTACAGGGCCTAAGAAATCGATCTTCTACAGGTCTCTAGAAAACTTTGCGAAATACTTAGCATATATATATTCATAACGGTTATACCAGAGGGCATAGCGGGGCAAGCTGTGGCGGCTAACGAGGGTAAGCGACTACCCTAACTTTCAGCCTACTTCGTTCTCAACTAGCTAGCCTCAGCAGTACATTAAGCGCTCACAACCAACGCCACCGACTATTCTTCCCGTTATGCTAGTCCGTTATCCCGAAGCCCCTGCCTAAAGCAACTAGCTCCCGAGACCTATTAGTAGTAGGATAAAGCAGGCACCGACATTCCATGCCACGCCCTAGTCACCATAGATAAGCTATACCACGAGGACGATTAATATCGAGACCACAGCGACGAGTAGTATAAAGATAGCCGGGATAGTGGTATTAAACGTCTAACTATCTTCGATATATAGTCCACGGAAGACGAGCTAGCCCAGACTCGCGTAGTATTCCTACTAGTATTAATCTAGGATACTCCTATTACTATATAATCGTTAATAGGACTAGTCCTTATCTTCGTACCGCTTTTATCTATTCGAGGAGTTTAACGCTTACTTGCTAGAGTAGACTAATTCCGCATTCTCTAGCTCGTTATATATAGCTATCTTCGGGGTTTGAAATAATAGCGTCCATAATAGCTCTATCTTTAACCTCGTGAGTCGCTTTTAGTTCTCGGAGAACTCTTTTATAGGGCATATAATATCGGGGAACTCTTCACACATAGCTAAACCATCATAGTCCTACGGGTAGTGGATAGTGAAACCTTTCCTGAAGTCGTACCGGCAGGGATCGAATTCATGGTCTCCGTAGTTATTATATAGGTCCCGCTCTAGCTATAGGTAGTCTGAGAAGGTACTCGTATTCTCCCGTAGTCTTTACTCCTTAGTTTCTAGAGCTTTATCGGTAGGCTAGTAGACGCCGTGGAAAAGGTCTTTGGTATTAGGATCGGGGCTAATAAGGCGGATCTCGACTTGTTTCACGCTCCGGATCCTATACCAGGGCAACTTTTGCTGCTATCGGCCGCGGGTATCATACCATACCATTTAAAGTTTCTTCCAAAAGAGCTCTTAGTTAATGAACCCCCCGATATAGTTAACGGCTAATACGCGGTAGCTAGACGAACTGCCCTAGTAGAGTAGGACGCACCCCGAGTCGTCATCGCCACTGCCGTCGTTTTCGCGGGTCAATAGGGCAAGGAAGTTCTTCAGGTCTGCGAGGCGTCGATTACACATATCTCATACCAAGCCCGATAGCCAGCGGCTGCGGCGCGCCAAAGGGTCGGATTAAGCTAAGAGAAAGATTCAGAGAGTATTAATACGGGATTTAAGGGCCTGGTCTTCTTTGAGTATTTTGAATATTAGTATAAGTACAAGGTATAAGAAGGAAGTCTAAATTTAATGTATTTCGTAGTACCTCTACTAATATAAAGGCTAGTAGTATTATGACTAAAGTCAGGTCCTTTATCCCTAAATACTATATACCTTCCCACCCCTCTTCCGTCTCCTCACCCCTCTATGATAATGGATTATTAGTCTATAGCGCTTAAGAAAGGTGTCTTGTATATTAAACCTGACTCTATAATAACTCGTTAATACTTGTCTTAGGAACTCTGATAGTATTAACCTAGATCTTAGTAGTAGTAGCTAATAAGTTATTATTAGCCTACCTCGCCTTACTATATATAATGTGGTATTTTCGAGAATCGACGACTATTTAATAAGAGATAGATCCGTAAATTGATCCGTTAATTAACTCACTTCGTGATCGAATATGTTTATGAGTAATTACGTGATAAAACCTAGTCTCTCTCTAGTGTATAAAAGTATCAAAAACACTACCTCGAGGTCTATAAATAAGAGAGTATCACGATTAGGACAGAAGTATATTCTTCTCTTACCTTTAACGAAACTCTAGTAAACCGATAAAGTTATCTCCTAGGATTCTCTAGAAGTCTTTAGTACTACTATAGGATTATCGTCCTTGTAAGAAAATTTAATAAGGACCTTCCGAGGTTCATCTATATCTACGAGTAAAGGCAAGTTATTATCTTTTGGTATAATAGGATATACTCGAATAGAGTAGGTGTCGGGGAAAGAGAATTTCTAGATCTTCTCTCGAATTTCGGGAGAGAGCTCTAGGAACTAGTGAAAATCCTGAGGCCCTTGAACTTTATAAGATTAGATATCGAGCTAAATTAAAAGGTTATTTAAATCGTCTATCTTAAGTTCGTAAATATTCGAGAAATTAGGATAAGACACGAGAGCTAAGTCGTAGAAGGTGAGCGCTAGGAGGTAAAAAGGGTGTGAATAAAGAGCGTAGGTTAATACGAGGGGTAGCCTTATTATAGAGATTAAGCGGCTACTAGGGCTATAGTAGGGTATAGGTATAACCCTAATATACCTCAATTATACTATCTAGTCCGACTACTTGTGCTCGCGGGACTAATATATACTCACGCCCGAGGATGCGGATTAGTTCATAGTCCTAAGTAAGGATGTGATCCTACTCTATTACATGAGGTGAGCTACACTTAGTGTACTATGAGGGCAGCGGTGGACGGAGTTATAGAAATCACTTATCCTCGTATTAAGCGAGAACCTATAGACCGACTGAAATAGCTAAGACTATTCGACTCTGAAAACTAGTCGTCTAGTTAAACAAGTACACGTATTATAGTAGTAGTTAAAGCGCACTTAGGGAAGAATATAACTAAGACCTAGTAAGAATAGGATGTGAAGCTATACTTAATAAGCCTCGAGTTACGCTCTCTAGTCATTACTTCTTAGCTAAGCAAGTCGAGGATATAGATATTAGTAGTATAGAGAGCTAATCTACACTAATCTTATATAGTAGAGAGAGCTTAACTAGAGGTTAATAATACTATTAGTTAATGAGGCTACGTGTAAGGGATATTACTCTAGATTTCCTAGGTTATTATCTAGAGTTTATATAAACTCGCTTCATGTGATCCCGTAAGTTCTAGTAATGCGGAAAGCTATTACTAGCTCGCGAGTAATTTTGAAAGGGATAAACGAAGGGCTTATATCTTTATAAGCTTTTACGTTACACTTAAATAACCTCAAGTAAGCGTCTACTAATTTACTAACATATAGGAGAAAAGGAGAAGATAAGACTATACTCGTAATTATACTTTAACTTTTGAGGCTAATATATATAGTTAACTATTAGGTTATTTTTAGATAAGTAGTAGTATAGCCTATTAGCCTTATAAGTTATATTATAGTAGAGTAGATACTCTCTTAGTATCCTCTACTTCTTCCCCCTTATTGTGACTTAGATTATTAGTCGAGAAGTTAGGATTTAATTCGTGGACTCTTATATTTCTCCTTCCTCTAAGAGACGCGATAACCCCTTCGAGGTAATTTGTATAATACTAATCTTTTATCTTTATTAGGAGTAATACTAATACTAGTATAAAGTAAATAATATACCCTAATATATGTATTATAGAGTAAGAAATCGCCTTTATTATTCCTATAAATAGAGTAAGGGCAATATCCTTTATATACTAGTTTCTAGTAAGTTCAGGATTATAGCTAGTATATGAGGCGTTTTTATATATAATTTTTATACGAAGAGTAAGGAAGTTAGTAGAGAAATCCTCACTATAAAGGTAAGGTTCTGAGTAATATTCTAAAGGATCCTTATTATATAAGTTATAAAGAGAAAGCAAGTTGTTTTTTATTAGTAAGATATACTAGAACTTAATAGATCTAAGAAGGAGAGACTGAAAATTTTTAATAGATAACCTTATTTATACTCTATTTATTTGGAATTACGAGTCTTATGTGAGATCCTCATCTCATCCTATCTCTAGAAGAGCCTCTTATCTTATCTCTAGAAGAGCCTCGTCTTATCTTATCTCTAGAAGAGAGGTCTAGCTATTTACTACTCTAAGGTAATCGCCTTATATGAATTCGCCTCCTTTATATATACTAACTTTTATTGTATTATGAATTAGATCTACTATAGGATCTAGAAGTAGGTTTAGAATAATTCTTCGGAAGGATAGAGAGGGCTTTATAAACTTACTAAGAAGTCACGAGTATAGTTCTCATCTTCCTAATCTACTAGAGGTTATATTACTAAAATATAATCTAGGGAAGGAATCCTATTAATATCTTAGCTAAGAAGAGGTAGAATAGAGAGGTATTTTCCTCTATATATCCGGCTCTTATACTCGTGCCTTCTAAAGCTTTTACTATATATAATACACTATTTCGGCCCCTGTAACTATATTAGAGCTAGCTTAGTAGGGCGCTTTATATCCTCTCCTTCGGGGCAATTACTACAAAACTAGTCTCTAGTATAATTAGGACTAAATTTATCGTAGTTTCTATAGATTAAGTAAGGGCGGTATAACGTATAAAGCTATTTTCTAGTAAGATTAGAATCGAGACTAATAAACTAAGTATTAAGTATATTTGTTATTCCTTGAGTCTCTTATTAGTTACGGATCTTGATAAGTATACTAGAGAACTTACTATAAGGCTATTAGGTATTGAAAGCATATATAGCTTTGTCGGATAGGCCTATATAGAAGTAGTAGAGAAATTAGAGACAATGATTAATAAAGTAGGATAATAGTTAAGTATATATATTATAAAGGTTATTTTAGAGTAAGAGGATAAGACCTTAATATTAGCTTAGGCTACTTACTCTCCTACTAAGGAGGCTCTTATATAAAAGATTAATCCTAACTCGGCTAATTTCCGGGTATAAGCTACTAGAGCGGGTAGGGCAAGTAGCTATAACCCCGAGACTTTTCATATACTAGGGCTCCGAGATAATCTATATTAGGTAGTAACCCTCTCTCTCCCTAAGTTCTTAACTCTACCTGTGATTTGATATATAATTTAGTCCCTAAGTAGGTCTAGTTATGTTTCCTTATTCTAGATATAGGGTTACGAGCTGTGAGAAATATAGTATAGTAAATATAGAGAAATAGATTATTATAATTATTAAATATATACGTTATGGTTTCCTTACTACTACTTTCTTAAATATATAAGTATCTATTCTAGTTATACTTCTTTGTAATATATAATAAAAGATGAGCTTAATTAGGATTAGCTATTAGAAGCTAGCGAGGGGCTTATACCACGAACTAGAGTTACGGTATCGTGAACTTTAGTTAACGAATTAGTGTTTAAGATCTTTAGTAATAGTAAAATAAGACGTCTATTTAATAAGAAATAACTTAAACTCTAATAATTAAGTAGCCTTAGAAAGTTAGAGAGAAAGTTATAATACTGAAATTTAAAATAGTAAGAGATTTATTAAATAATATAGATAATTATAACTAGGATATAGAGTATTACTATAGTTCGAATTAGCGTACCTATATCACTAATAATATCGTCCCCGCTATTAGTGTTATTACTAGCTAGCTCTAGGTTCCTCGATTACACGGTACTAGTCTCGTTACCTTAGACTCTTACCCTAGTATCGCGCTATAGTAGTCCCTTACTTATAGTTTCTCTAAGTGAATTCTTACCTTTATATATCGTAGTACTAGAGAGATGAACTAGTAGTAGTAATATAACTTCTAATTCTATATATAGTGTTTTATTTGTTATAAAGCTTCGAGTTTTCGAGTTTTTATTAGTTACTAGAAATTAAAATTCAATAGACTCTTTAAGTGATTTATATATTATAAAGCTTAGTATATCCGAGTTTATAAACTTCTATAAATATCGTAGTAATACCTATTATAGAAGCTATATCTTAGCGGCTATATACTTTATCTATATATCTTATTAAAGAGTATTTATAAATAACTAAAGTTAACTTACTTATAGAGTTAACTTAAAGTTAATTATATCTATCTTATAGTAAATAATAGAGGGGATAATAGTAGCGAAGGCGATTATACTAAGAATTTTATTAGACTAGAGAATATCAGGGATTAGAGTTTAGTCTTTTCCCTAATACTAATAGATTAGTGTCTTATATAAGCTATAATAGTAATACTAATAGAAACTAAATAGTATATAATACTCTACTATAAAGAATATAAGACCTATGAGATAAAGTCCCTTATTTGCTTCCTTCTATAAATAAGGTAGTACTAAGGAGAGTATAGATATTATAATAATAATAACTATATGAATTATTACTAAGTCCTTATACTTGTTATAGAATTTCTCACTAGCTAGAAATATTAATATATATATTCACTAAAAATTTAACTCGTTAGTTAGTACAACTCCTTAAAGAACTAAGTAACTCACCTAATAAAGGATTAAAGCTCTATTAGCTAATAAGAGAAGAATTTATTAAATAATTTCTTTCTTTTACTAAATAGAAAATACTAAGAGTAATATACTAATAACTAAGAGTATTAAAGTTAAGGCTATATTAATTTTAGAGATTTCTTTATACTAGTACTACTAGGTATACTAGTATTACGAAGTAAGGATTTATTCGTACTAGTATTACTTAGTAAGAATCTTTTTGTATAAGTATTACTAGGTATGGATAATAGCCTTAGCTCTCGTAATATATACTACGAAGATAAAGAGTACTAGTAATAGAACTAATATAGGCATTTCTCGGAACAAGTAAAGGTAGTCGATTTAGATTAACTCATTAAAGACTCCTAGAATGAAAACTTTACTAGACCTAAGTACGAGGATATAGGTACCTTATAAGTAGTATATAAAAAGAGGGAAAGGCTATAAGAAGAACTTAGTACGAGAAATTAATTAATTAGGAATAATCTAAGGCAAGCGTATATATATTACTTTATTCTATTTTATTAATATTCCTATATATGTTTTTTATCTAGTCTATAATAATTCGTTTATCGAGAAACGATTATATGAATTATCTCTCGTATTTAGATAACTAAGATTATTCCTTAATTTATATAGTATTAAACTATAAAGGAAAATATAACGATATTAAGAAAACTAATTATTTTTAGGTATTAGATTAAAAGTCTATAAGAAGGAGTAAGCTATATATGAATTAAGGCTATATAAGTAGACTAATAAGACACTACTCCCCCCTTCTTCTAATAGCTAATTAACTAATACTAAGGGATATCTCACTTAAGGATACTCTACTAGTATTAATAGTTAAGAAATAAGAGATATCTCAATTACTTATAAGTATACTAGTCTTAGTTCCCGGCTAGGTATCCTCTACGAGATACCTAGGTATTCGTATAAGTAAGTACTTATTTAGGAAGATTAGCCCCTTATTACTAATTTAATCTCGTTATATAGACTTAGTTCCTTACCTTTTTACTACCTTCTCTACTCTTTTACTACTCTTTTACTACTCTTTTACTACCCTTTACTTATAAATTAAGTATTATTTCATATATTTTTTATACTATTATAAGGTAGTTATTAGTAGGTAATAAGGTAATAGTAGAATTAGAGTTATAGTATTAAAAATCACTAGTATTAAATTTAGTATAGAACTAATCTCTGTCCCTCCTTAGAGGTCTAGAGTAGGCTCCTATAAATAAGAGCCTAGAATAATATACGTATAATCTAGTAATTAATAAGTACTAGCTAGCCTACTAATTAGTAGTATTCCTGTAATATAATAAGATTATTAATCCTCCTAATTACCGACTATATTACCCGAGAGCCGAGGTATATTATATAAGTTAATATCACGTGTAACCCGCTATATATTATAGTATACCCTCCTCTAAGGATCTTAGCCCCTAAGATCTATTAATATATCCTAGTAAAAAACACGTTCGACTCTATTAAAGTAAACTTCTAGTGTCTTAGAAGGTGGTTTTATTATATAGGCCTAATTTAGAGGACATCTAATTAGGTAAGAGTTACGACCGTAATTATAGCTTAGAGGTAAGAGCTAAGTAATAATCGTGATTTCGTTTATAGGGATATATACTCTAATTAACTTATTTAGAATACTAAGGTACTACCCTATAAGATTAATATTACTTATTAGATATAAGTTTAAAACGTTCTAAATAGCTTTAAATAGAATATTAGTCGAGATATTCATATAGAAAAACCTATGAAAATATTCTAGGTTCTTTGAGGTTATTCTTAGATTCCTAGGAAAGTAAAGTAACCGGTTATATTAATTCTAATTAGGATTAGTGTGAAATTTTTAGTAGTTAATCTAGGTAGTTCCCTACTTCTATTTAAGGACCTCTTTATAATACGAAAAGCTTTCTTCTTTTAACTATAATTATAACTATAACTATATCTTCTTATATCTATCCTTATCTTCTAGTCTCCTCTTTTACTCTTCTTTAAGTCTTTATTAATTATTTTTAATCGATTCTATAATATCTTTCATTATTATTATTACTTATAATAAGTATAAAGGTGACCTTATAGCCTCCTTTCCTCTTATTAGTTAATACTTGAAATATTTTAAGTATTTACTCGTTAATCCTAACTCCTTATATACTATAGTACTTAGTAAGAAGAATTATAATTACTATAATAAGGGTTCTAAGTCTTATGAACTAGTAAGTTCTTCCCCTAAATCTAAGCTAAAACTAATATAATTTAAAGATTCCCTATAACCTTTTAGAGGCTTATTAGGCCTAAGAAGATACTATAATAATCTTTAAGGCTTAGCTTAAAATAAACCCTTATAATTGTACTATAGATACTAAATATCTTATTAATTAGGTCTTTAGTAACTAGATATAAGCTAATAAGCTCACGGATTCTACTCGCCGCCTAGTAAAGCCTAAGGATAAGGTAATATAATAGCGAGATTAATATAATAGTTAAAGCTTAAGGTTTAAAGAATCTCATATATTAAAAATACTAAGCTAAGGGGTAAAGAAGAGAGGAGTTCCTTAACCTTTAATAGTGTATTACTAAGATCCCTAGCTTAGTCCCGTGTTTCGCCCCTAGCTCCTAATACCTAGCCCCTAGCGGATTATATAGAGGTACTATCTATTATATTACTCCCTTATAAGAAAAATTCTAAATACCCTTATTTAGGGTATAATATTATATAAAGAATAAAGGAAAAAAGGAAAAAATCTCGACTAGTTACTCTATTTCGCCCTATCCTAGTAACTACTTATAGTTAAATCGTAGTCTTAATTCTACTAACTTAACCTAGCTCTCTATATATTCTAGCTAATCCTCCTTATCTATCGCCCAAATTATACTAATACTAGTATTAATAATATTATCTGGGATACTTATATATACGATAGCTAATAGTAAAATAGTTATTATTAGGTAATCTTAGTTAAGTACTAGTAGATCGAGGGTATTCGTCGAGTTAGGCTTTAATTTAGAAGACTTCTTAACCTTTTTCTTCTTCGGGGTATTAGCCTTTAGCTTAAGAGTATTGACTATTAACTTAGAAACACTATCCTTTAGTTATTTATTTTCTACCTAGAGGTCCTTAATCTTCTTATTAGCTTAGGTAAGTTTCTTAAAAGTATTATTAAATTATTCTTCAAGGGTCTAATTTGTCTCTTATTCGGTGACTAATTAGGTATATTTGTTATAGAATCCAATAACTTTGAGTTTTATAATCTTCTCTATATAGCCCTTTTAGAGATACTTACTAATTTCCTTCTTAGTAACTTTTACTAGGTCATTAATATTAGTAGGGTATTCTCTATCCTCCTTAGCCTTTAGGAGTTTTCGCTATACCTTAGTCTCGCTCTAGTACTTATTACGGGGTCCTAGACTAGTCGTGATTAGCTATTTATTACTAATATATCCTATGTCTTTATTAGCGGCTAATTCCTCTTTATTAGACTCCTCGCTCTCCTCTACTCTCTTTCGCTTAAGGTTTTTAGGTATAAAGGTGACCTTTTATACTTTCTTATTACTCTTCTTCTTCTTCTTAGAGGATTTAGAGGATTTCTTAGTATCCTTTAAGGGGGGTTTAATAACCTTCCTAAAGCTATTTATAATATCTTAGATACCGCTCTTAGTATTCTTAGGTATTAGGTCGATATCTTAGGGGTTCTCGTCGTCTTCTCTAGTAAGGTTAAAGGACTTATTCTTAGCCGGGTTAATGAGAATAATAGGCTTATTCTTAGTAAGATTAGGGAGAATAGTAGGTTTATTCTAGGTAAGATTATTACTACTATTATCTAATCTACTAAGAGGGTCCTTAGGATTATTACTACTACTATCTAATCTACTAAGGGAGTCCTTAGGATTATTAACTATCTTATCTAGGTCTACTACTCTATCGTCTAGTTAACCTCTAGCCTTAGTGGGAAGGGGTTTTATATCGTCGGCCTCGCCTCCTAGAGTAAGGGTATTAGTTATTTCTATATTAGAGTAAGGGTTATTATTATTAGAAATATCTATTTCAATATTAGAAGTATCTATTCTATTAGTAGGAATATTAGTTCTATTAGTAAGAGTATCCTTTTTATCGTCTTTAGACTATTCTATAATAAGTTATTTAGTAGTAACCTCAGGGATTAGATAAAGGGCGTTATAGGCTATATAATATACTATAACTTATTCTTTAGAGATTACCCTAAGTGTCTATATAAGTAAATTTGCCGGTATTATAGTCTATTATATAAGTATAGAATAAAGATAAAGTACTAGTAATATTACTATTTGGGCTAGGCTTCTTAAAGGCGTTAAGAATAGCCTAGGTAGTGTCTAGTAATACGCTAAGATTACTGTTTTCTTAGGTTATATCTATAGCTAAGTCGTGGTATTAGTAGTAGTAGAAATAGGTATAGTTATAGGAATTAAGGTAGTTAAGAGGGATTTCGCGATATTTTTATAGGGTAGAAAGTTATAAATTTACTCCTATCTTAGCTTTATAGATTCACCTCTCTCTAAGCGAACTACTCTAGTAGTAGGGTATATTATAGTATAATAAAAGAGAGGTTTTTACTTATTTATAGGGAAAGAATATAGTACTAAATCATATAGCTAAATAAAGGGAATATGCTTTAGGTTTAGATAAAACTTAGAAAATATCTAGTTCTTTCTCTTCTTCCTCTAGATTCTAGAACTTATATACTAGGGTTTATTATTATCTAGGTAGTTCTCGTTGAACTTATCCTCCTTTATATATTTAATCTAGTAGTTTAAGTAAATAAGGGGCCTTACTTCGTCGGGATTTTACTCGTGAAATCTTCGGAGTTCTAGAGTAGAGTTCTTGAAGTTTAATATAAGATATTATTCGTTATTTATATCTTATCCCTTCTACTCGACTTTATAGTAGAGTTTATTATAAAGTGTCCTAGAAAATAAGATCTTCTTAACCTCTTATTCTAGTTCACTATTTACCTCTATTAAGTCTAGCTCCTTATTCGTCTAGCTAAGTAAAGGGTTACCTAGGTCCTTACGAAGTTTATCTATATAAAAGATTAACTATATCTTATAGGATAATAGGAGGTCTAGTTTATAGGAATAGCCGACTATTTTAACGATTCTAAATAGTTTAATGAGGGGGTAGTCTAGTTTATCTAATAGTTAGTCTATTTTCTATATCTTTTTAATTATATAGACTATATCTTCTAGGCTAAAGTTAAGTTCTCGCCGTTTCTTGTTAGCTTATTTAGCCTATTATTCTTAGGCTTTAGCTATATATTATCAGGTATAAGTAACTACTATATCAATTCTCTTAGCTTACTATTATACTTCCTCGCGATTTAGTTTCTCTCTTAGTACCTTGAACTTTGTAGTCGAGAGTATCTAATCGAAGTCTAGTTAAGGTTTATACCTATAGTCGATTATTAAGGGCAATAGGCTAGTCGATTCATGAGGGTAAGTAGTACTAGCGGTATTAAGTACTAAGAGTAGGTTTACTTAGTTATCCTAGAAGTAGTTTATAAAGGGGCGTAGTCGGGTATTAATTATCTAGTTAATAATCTCTATCTAGTTATTAGTTTAGGCATATTCTATTATTAATAATTTTAGTTTAGTCCTAGTTAATTTCGATAGTTCGTTTATAAAGTCTAAGATAAATTAAGGACCTTAATTACTAGTAATAGTTAAGGGGGAGCCCCTAAATTACTAGACATATTAGTAAAAGAGGCTTATAGTAGTCTTTATAGTAGTATTCTTCGTAATAAGTAAACTAATATAGTATTTAGATAACTAGTCGACTACTATAAAGATATTGTCGTATCCTTTACTCGCTAAGCTAAGGCTATAGAAGTCTATTAATAAGTTATCCTATATCCTTAAGGGAACTAGTAAAGGGTATAGTAAGCCGGGTGTCTTATCCCTTAGCTTATAGGATCTCTAGTATTCATAGTAGTTCACTATAAACTAGTCGATGTCTACTAAGAGGCTAAGCTACTAGTAGAGCCTTTTAACTAGGATCTTTGTCTTATTCTAACTAGGGTAAGTTATAGTTATTATACTATAGATTTACTATAGGAGTCTTATTTATAAGTAGTTATAGTTATCTAGTACTATAAGCTTCTTATAAAAAGTAGGTGATCTCTAGATATCTCCTATAAGTTAGTCCTATAGTGAGCCTTCTCTCGATTATCTTCTAAAGACGAATCTGTAAGATTTACTTATATAACCTTATTCATGACTATTAGTTCATTAATTCCTCTAGGCTTCGAAGGAGGAGAGGCAGGGACTAATTCATTAATAGTAGCGAGGATTATACTAGGATAGAAAATCACACGTGTCTTTTTAGCTTCTTTAATCTACTTCTATATAGTCGTGAACTTATCCTTTCTAGATAATATATTAGTAATTATATTCTCTTTACTTAGCTAATAAGTAATCTAAAAATAGAATAATAATAAGATATTTATTTATCATATCTATTACTTATTTAGGAGCTTCTTCGTCTCGAAGTACTTAAGTACCTTATAGTCTATAATAATAAGAAAAGTAGGTAGACTAATTAGTTCTATTCGCTATTCTTATAAACCTTAGATAATAGTAAATAATTCCTTATTATAGATTTCGTAATAGAACTAGATGTCCTTAAGAGCCTTAGAATAAAAGGTAACGGGGTACTATTATCTATCCTCGGTACTCTTCTAGGTTAGTACCCTTATAGTAGCTAGGTCTCAATAGTTAGTTTCTAGTTAGGTTTCTCGGTTATACTAGAAATAGAGTAGTATAAGTACTAAGATAAGTAATTCTCTGAGGCGTTTAAAGGCGTCTTATTAATTCTCGTTAAGTATAAACTTCGATAGTATATCCTTTTTTATTAGTTAGTTCATGTAATATATAGCGGGTTACACGTGACATTAGCTCATGTGATATACCTCGGCTCTCGGGTAGTAGGGTCG